>JASANE010004214.1:0-25262 GCA_030248225.1 Trileptium ribeirensis | reverse complement strand
TACTCGTTCAGTTACGTATTATATACTAATTGATAAAGAAATGACAAAAAGATACCGAAGCACACGTTTACTATAAAGTCAGGAAATAAAATCAGAAGGTTTACACACTTGTTAAAATAAAAATAATAATATAAACTGGATACGGAGGCTATAAAAAGACATTTCTGTTGACATGGACACTAGCTATACTTATAAGCAAGAATAATTGGTTCTGATACTAAGTAATTGATAAAGAAATGACAAAAAGATACCGAAACACACGTTTACTATAAAGTCAGGAAATAAAATCAGAAGGTTTACACACTTGTTAAAATAAAAAAAATAATATAAACTGGATACGGAGGCTATAAAAAGACATTTCTGTTGACATGGACACTAGCTATACTTATAAGCAAGAATAATTGGTTCTGATACTAAGTAATTGATAAAGAAATGACAAAAAGATACCGAAGCACACGTTTACTATAAAGTCAGGAAATAAAATCGGAAGATTTACACACTTGTTGAAATAAAAATAATAATATAAACTGGATACGGAGGCTATAAAAAGACATTATTGTTGACATGGACACTAGCTATACTTATAAACAAGAATAATTGTTTCTGACACTAAGTAATTGATAAAGAAATGACAAAAAGATACGTAAGCACACGTTTACTATAAAGTCAGGAAATAAAATCAGAAAGTTTACACACTAGTTGAAATAAAAATAATAATATAAACTGGATACGGAGGCTATAAAAAGACATTTCTGTAGACATGGACACTAGCTATGCTTATAAACAAGAATAATTGCTTTTGATACTAAGTAATTGATAAAGAAATTACAAAAAGATACCGAAACACACGTTTACTATAAAGTCAGGAAATAAAATCAGTAGGTTTACACACTGGTTGCAATAAAAATAATAATATAAACTGGACACGGAGGCTATAAAAAGACATTTCTGTTGACATGGCAGTAGCTGTACTTATAAACAAGAATAATTGCTTTTGATACTAAGTAATTGATAAAGAAATGACATTTCTGTTGACATGGACAGTAGCTTAAATGTCTGTATCTATGCCAGGGATATCTGTACCGAAAATGTTGATTAAATAATTATGTAATCATTCACATCACAGTCGACCAAATGTAACTAAATTGTACTGCTAAAGAAAAGAAACTAGAGGAAACTTGTTGAAATAATTACACTTGGTGCATAACAATGCATGAGGTTAAGATGGTGAAATGTAGATATTATATAATCGTTATTAGGATTCATCTGCACTAATATTATGATAGGCATTGTGAAACAATGCCGACCCTAAATAGAAATTTTTTAGACAATCGTCGAAATGATGAATCCAACCTGTTTTATTTATTATTTCAGCAACTTTTTCAGCTTCTCGACAAAATTCGTTGGCCAAAATATTTCCGAAATGTTCGTTTATTTCAGAAAAATCATGCCTCCAAAATACGCGATTGCCTTCGCCACCAATCATTTTGAGTTGATCCATATCAATTTGGTCAGTGATTCCGATAGCAAACGTGGTTATTCCCTATAAAAGAACAAAATAATAAACAGATTACGATATTTTAGACTGATGAAGAACTTCTTGCAACAAATGAATACCTACGCCATTGAGCGAAATAACTTAATCGCAGTGCGCTAAGTTATTTGAAAAATGAATTGTAAAATCTTAACAGTGTTGTAGGTTCAAAAAGCATTATATTAAAGGGACATATGTGAATTACGCGCTAAGTTAAATCTCAGACAACCTACATTTGTGCGCAACGTGATGAATGAAACCCACCTTTGATCTCATAAAGCTTGCCGCAGGACCAGGATCATCCTGCGACTGACCGTCTGTGATGGCAATCAATACTTCGGGAACTTTATCTTTTTTACCACAGCCTTCGCACAGCACATGATCAAGAGTATAGTCAATTGCCCGGCCAATTTCGGTCGCTCCGTACATGTATTCGATATCGGCCATAGCTTCTGAAAAAAAAACAAAAAATAATTATTTTCGTTGCAACTAATAAAAATATAAACAGCAGTGTGTTTTTAAATTAGGTTTATTCTTATTGAAACACATCATGAGTTGTCTGCTTTCCAGAATATAGAATTCAAGATTCAAAGACCGATGAAATATCTATGACAAAAACGGTCAATTTGATAAATCTCACGAAATTTCTGAATATTTTGTTTTCTTTTTATACATAAAATCTAACAAATTGATAGATTGTGCGAACAACGTATAACGTCATCTTGCTTTAAAATTTAAACGGATGTTTTAACGAACATACTCTACTGCTTAAGCGATTTTATATTATACACCGCAAATTTATGAATTTGCTGTTTTGAAGATTATATTAAGAGATTCACATGCAGCAGATTTATATATATCTTAAAACATGATAGCCAATGCAATTATGGGAAGCATTTAGCATTCGAAGAACGTAAATTAGCTTTTACAATATCTCCTAATTAGGAGCAATAATTTAGTAAATGTTTGAAGATAACCACACGTAGTTAGTTGCTATGACACCTAAAGCATCTGTTTATATAGGCACCGCTGTGATTTCACGTGAGGCGCAGCCGCTGTTGCTACCTCTGGACACCACTTGTAGATGTCGTCAAAACCCATTACAATCAAGACTTGTATTCTTAAATCAGGGTAGCCCCTACCCGCAGGTAATTTTTTACCTTCTCCTACAGGTAATTATATCAACCCGCGGGATATAGTATCCGTAACTCCAACTTTAGAATGCGAAAGTTGATGGGAAGGCTACGATAAAACTTTCTCGCGGCTAAAATTTTCTTAAAGGTAATTTTAAAAATACGGGGTCCAAGATGTAGTAGGTACGATCAAAACTATTACACTCTAACTGTGGAGAGATATGTTCACCACCATTGCACATGTGTCATAGATATCTATACTACATTACATTAGAGTTTCAGATATAGACACCGTCATTTTCCAAGGCTCTCACTCACTATTTCCTCACTATTTCTCGACCTGTGGAAATGCCTGCAATTATCCCCAATTGGTGTAGGCAAGGGCTCTGCCGTTCCGTACTGCATCAGCCCGCTCTGTGTGGATGCCTGAAAACTATGCGATTAGCATGATGGACAAGTAATTAGCACTGAGGATGAGAAAAACTGATGCAATAATTTGGTTTTGATAGACGCATACTATTTCTGCGATATAATTTATCAGCAATAGCACATGCGCCACGTTCCCAAGCATGCAAGCATGTGATCACAGCAGCATATATCCATTTTTAAACGAAACTGTGACCACCGTCCTGTCCATGAATCTACTATTTAGATAGCAAATCATATTTCCTCAAAATTAATGTATTTGTATCAATAATTTATACATTTTTAAATTAAAGATATAATTAGACCCTTTTGTGTATATACTTTAAGCACAAATTTCAGCTAACAAGCACCGAATGAATACTGCGAGTAGAGTTATGTGGTGGACTTTAATGTATATATAATTTACATTTTAGTCTAAAAAATTATTCAGTCATTATGCGGTATAAACAGTTATTTGTTAAAAAATGTTTTGAAAATTTTAATACATGTAACAGTTATTACGTACACCGTACAATATATTCACTAGCAACAAGCAATTTAACCCCACCTAACCTGACAATAAACTATGCCTGTAAAGATATCAAAAGGTTAAACCGTACTTTTAATGTCATCCTTATTGCGATACTTGTTTAACCGAAATTCAACTTGTGAATAGTCGGAAAATTGTACCACGGCGATCTGACTTTTGTCCGAGACGTGATCGACCATTTTTGAAATAAACTGTCGCGTCAGCTCGAAATCATATTCACCGACACTTCCCGAGCCGTCGATAAGAAATACGAGGTCAAGGTCGACCGGATTGGTACATTTTTCTGTAATTAAATATTTTCCGAAAAAAATAAAATTTTGCGAAATCATATTCACCGACACTTCCCGGGCTGTCGCTAAAAAATACGAGGTCAAGGTCTACCGGATTGGTGCATTTTTCTGTAATCAAATATTATCTGACAAAAATAAAATATTGCGAAAACATATTCACCAACACTTCCCGGGCCGTCGATAAAAAATACGAGGTCAAGGTCTACCGGATTAGTGCATTTTTCTGTAATCAAATATTATCTGACAAAAATAAAATATTGCGAAAACATATTTACCGACACTTTCCGAGCCGTCGATAAGAAATACGAGGTCAAGGTCCACCGGATGGGTATATTTTTTGTAATTAAATATTGGCCGAAAAAAATATAATATTACGCACAACAATCAGAGTTGTATATAATTCCTACACCCATATTACTTTTGCAAAATAAAATACATTTAAGAGAAAAAGGAAAGTCCTCAAATGTAAAACATATATAATTTAAAACATTGAATTTCTTTGTTCCATTACAGGTATATTAAAATTCATTTAAATTTAAATTATCTACATGACTCTACAGCAACAAATTTTATGGTACTTCTGAAGAATCCAGTGCTATATAATTATGCGGCGTTTACATCATTAAGAACCCTCCATGTGAAAGTTTTGTCCCCGAATAATCTAGACTATACCATCCATTGGTATATATAGTATACGTTCATACTATGTAATAGAACAGATGGTGTATGAGACACTATCAAGTTAAATATAGTGTCCAAATCTGCCTATTGTTTTTTACTAAAGGTGTGAACGACACCATACACAAACACATTATATAAGGTGCGTAAATAATAGCATGGTGTAGGTGACATCATATAGCGTTTGTAAAATTTTATGGTGTAGTCTACACCATACCATTACCAACATTACAGTACCTATGTATACTATCTTAAAATACCATGGTGGTGGCAGAGACATCAAGAATGGACAAAACTTTCACATGGAGGGTCATTTATAACTTAAACGCAGCATTAGTTTATTAGCATGGTGTAGGTGACATCATATAGCGTTGATAAAATTTTATGGTATAGTCTACACCATATCATTACCAACACTACAGTACCTATGTATACTATCTTAAAATATCATGGTGGTGGCAGAGACATCAAGGGTGGACAAAACTTTCACATGGAGGGTCATTTATCACGTAAACGCAGCATTAGTTTATTATATATTTACAAATCACGTACAAAACGGTAACTATTAGCGCATAAAAGAAAGTGTATATTTTAACCGTAAAACAGCATACCACTTCCTGCAATCAACGATCCGACCTCATAGGTTCCATTATCAGTCTGACCATTAATACCAAGTGTTGACTTGGAGAAACCGTAGCGAGATTGTAGGAGGTCGTAAAAATCTTGAATGCCTTGATTTTTTGAGCCAGAGAATACGCCGAGAAATCCTGTTAAAGCAATTATGAAAATAATGAAAACACGATAAAATAAAACGTTTTCAAACGGATATTAGGTTCTGAATACATATGAAATTGTAAGTTTGGTACTTTATTGCTTAGCTCAAAAGTAAACTCACTAGTTTTAGCCCAACCTAGACCCTGCCGATGCAAACGTGATGTAAGAATTGTTTGGTAAAGAGTAATGTCGCAAAAATGAGAAAACGCCGTGTATCTCCAAATATGTTCATTCATAGTCTAATAAATGTTCAAATCTTCGTAGGGTTTCATTAGCCGGTGTTTCGCAAAAAAATTGAAGAATACAAATATTTTTATATATATTATTATTGTTATCGCATTCATCTGTACCTATGACAGTGATAACATTTTTGCCAACTACTATTGGGCCTTTAGTCCACTAAATCCGAGAAAATACGCAGTTTCCGTGCCAAATACACAGTCTTATAGAAAAGAACAATAACCCAATATGCTATTTTGCGTCAAAAATATGGCTACCTGGTTGCGCACTTTACTGCTGTTGGCTATGTCCAAGCTGAACTTCACGACGCCGACGATTCAAACGAATTTCTGCTCGCTTCTACATTATCATCTTGTCGGAACATAGCATAATGCCAATTTATTACATAGCTGGACATGAAAATTGCTTGTTGTTTTTTGTTTCTCCTTTTTTCCAAATATCACTAAAGTCCACCCATTATTGCGGTTGTTAGGAATTGGCCGACCTAGGCGGTTAGTATTTACAGTACGTTTCAATTTTAGGTTACAAATGAACTTTGTTTATATATTACAGATAAATGTATAATTTTATATACCATTTGTAATGTATTTCGGAAACCCAAGACGACTAGGACCATCCAAAGCCAACGCGAACCGTTCTCACGAGAACTCAGAATTGTCGACCATATATAGTTTCATATAGACACTCATAAACCGTGAAATTTTAGGTTACAAATGAACTTTGTTTATATATTACAGATAAATGTATAATTTTATATACCATTTGTAATGTATTTCGGAAACCCAAGACGACTAGGACCATCCAAAGCCAACGCGAACCGTTCTCACGAGAACTCAGAATTGTCGACCATATATAGTTTCATATAGACACTCATAAACCGTGAAAATTTTTTAATGGATAGCGCTGACGATGCCACTGTTTCACATTTATTTCTCTTGCTGCATACATGTGAAATCGTTTGGACAGTTCAAGAAATGAAAAGAAAATTGTATTAAATACTTTATCTGTTCCAGAAAGTACATTTATCCGTTATACGTTTATCATGCTGAACAATAAAGTACGAGAAATTGCCAAAAATAGACACATTCCCTCTAAACTTGACTGAAAACAGTAAAAAATCATATTTTGAGCCATAACGCGTGTGTTATCTGTTTGTAATAGAACTGCACATTTGGAAGCATAATACATTTGGAGTAATAATTTTTGAAAAAAAATTTGACATAAACTTAATTCATAAATTCATTTCATAAACTCACAATCATTCAATCAATTCACAAACTTAATAATTCAAACAGACGTTAGTTACGTATTTAGTAAAAAGGTTCTATTCTAATTCGCTGTCATACAAACCTGTTTGTATGCTACTTCAACAATGACGCATAATATGATTCAAAATGTGTTTCAAAAATTAGTAATAATTGATGTCAAAATAATAAAAATTTCAGATGTATAGGCAATATGTTTTCTACAACGAACAAGCCGCTATCAAATTGCAAAATCACTATTGAATAATTGGACATTTGAACAAAACGTAATTTTTATATTTGGCTTTTATCACTACAAATGATTATTCAAATTAAGATGGAGAAATTTACAAAAAAAAAACGCAAACTGTGATAGTTTATGTCGTTGAAAGCACTAAAATATGACTTTGTATGAATGTATGTATGTAGTACTGGTATCTTTAAATACTGCGAATAATGGCTTCTGATAACAAACTCGAACAAATAAAATTAACGAGCAAAAATATTTAAAAAAGATACCTAACAGTAATAACCAATTACTACTTTTTAACATGTGTACATATGTGAAAAAGACATCATTAGCAAATGCCGCAGACAAAAGAGATTGCAAGTCAAAAAGCGCTCTTGCTGCTATACTAAACTGACATGACCAAACCACTCAGCTCCTAACTCCAATAATATAATGTTGTCTCGCTGTAACATTTATTATTTCATTTCATGGAACATAAGTCAAATATTGTATATATTTGAACATCCGGCCTAGCTATTTTTTATTGGAAAATTGAAGCTAGCCTCACTAAACATTCTCCATATCTTGGGTAACTAATTTTGATGAACTAATCTCAAAAGTGTAAATGCCTCAACTACATTTTTCGCAATTGGCATATGTTTTATAACTCGAAATACCAATGAAACGATGAGTTTTTATAAAGAAGCAGAGCAGAAATAGAACCGACCATTATTTTATAGATTTAGAAATTAGGCAAATTAGAAAACAGCTTAGGCAGATGACAGAGGAGCGCATTGAGATCTACTCTTTGAAATCTCACCCGTTCCTTTATTTTAAGTTATGGTGCTCACCTAGTATTTCCACTAAATATGTGATCTTTTTTAAATGATGCAACCTGCGAGCACCGACAAAGGCAATAGATACATAGTAATAAAATATAACTCAGAATCCATAAACTGTTAACGTTGAGAGTTTCGTAATGGTCTTTTGAAGCATTCTTTCGGATTGTATAATAAAAACGGATTTATACTTAGTGAAATATTTGGTAATCTATTTTCCGCCAATCCTTGGTTTCAGGCAGTTATTTCACAAAATTTCGTCAGGAAACTTCAAGCAGTATAGCTTTTCTAAAGACATGCTTTCTGGCAGCACATTTAACAGCAGTTGTTTATTATTGACGCTACAGTTCTCTAGCAAAAGGCAACTACTAAAAACACTTTCCTAAGCTAGAATCAACCGATGAATTTAAAACCATTTGAAGATTCGTGCGTTTTTCGTAGGAGACACATTCAGATAGCTAAATTATATTCTATGAGGTGGCTCTGTATAATGCTGATCAGGTAATTAATTTCTTACGTCTAACACTTTTGATTTATTGATTTATTAAACATGCTAATTTTTGACAATTATTGTTTGTTTAAAACATTATTTAGTTTTTTTAAACATTCCTCCTTGTACTACACATGGTTTATATCAGTTTGTGCTGCACAGTAATTCGGCAAAGCATACGTTTGATTTGTTGAGCTTCTGAGCACGTGGATAGGCGTAACCACGGCAGGAGTCTGGTCAGAAAGTTCTCCAGAAAGTTTTTCATGCGTGAATAAAGTTAACCTGCGCCCGCTGACTATCCAATTTTCTCATTTGGAAAAAAATGCGTTACCGAACCCCATCTACTCAAGCAAGAGTTTGCTGATTTTTGTTCGGGAACATCAAAATTGTTTGCGAGCGAAATTTTATCGGCTTTGTGTTATCACTTTTTATGTTCGCGAACATAATGACAAACTGCAGGACCATTTCGTTTATGCCGGCGCATTTACATTGAATTTGTTCGCGAACAGAGACGAATTCTAATTGAAAACTAATAATCGTCGTGGAACTATTATTGGCCGATTGCAAATCACTACTTCTTGGCTAGCCATCAATCGAATCATCCTTCTTACTTGTTGCCTAACAATAGATATGGATTCGACATCGGGTTTTACAAAATAGGATAGTTAGTGGGCGTAGCTTAAGTTTAGTCGCGAATTATGCGTGGCCCAATTTAAAGGCGTCTGCCTTAAAGTACAGTTAAACGTATACTTCGCATTTCTATCATTCTTTACAGAACACAAATGGTTACACCGTGGCACGTTTCCCATTGGAAACCCACCTGAGCCACAACCACACTGGGCTGTGAGAAGAATTTGTGTAACATAAGAATCATTTAACACTAAGATCCACCGTATATCGTACGTTGCAAAACGGGAAGTTCAAACAGGAGTTGTAAGTTGATACAGAAATTATTGGCTAATTAATTACTGATATGGTTAGTTGAAATTTTTTAAACTGAGTAATACGGAACATGTTGTATAGTAGACATAAAAATATATATATATATTTGTTTATATTCCACCATCTTCGGGACCAAGCATTGAACAACACCAATTTCAACATTGAAACTAGTCTAATTTTTAACACCAGAATTTACAACCTTTACCCTTTTAACAACGAAACCCGGTTTTTAATATTTATGGGACATCTGACCCAATATACCTTCAACGACATTTACTGTGCGAGAAGTCACTCGTATGATATAAATATGTTGAATAAAGTTAATTTTAAAGCAATATTACCGAAGAATGGCTAGCCCCGCTTGGTTCCTATTGTAGCAATGCATAGTCCATAACATAGGTATCCAAGGTGCGACGGTTTACTGGCTTAGATGGTCTTCAGGAGGGGGCGGAGTGTTGCAGAGCTTTACGGGGAGTGGAGGTAAATGTGCTTGGGGTCTGACCTTTAGGGGGTAAACTCAACCACGTACCTCCTCCTATCATCAAATATGGTCCATATGTTATTTACTCGACATACAAATATTATTGGTTATTTCCTTTTTCGGGCTAAGAACACGGCAAAATCACTTTGATTTCATGTTGTTTCTCTATGGAGTGCACCGGATCGCTGCATTGTTAATGCCTCTGATCTAATCGTTTTTCAAATACGTCCTCAAAAATTTGACTTTTCCGTACTTGTAAGGTTTATGAAACTATAGGCGGACGAGCGGCCTAACAAACTCTTCACTCTTAATAGTATTACACTTGATATAAAAGTGCATGTTAATAGATATTAATACTGTTTATTTGCTTATGCACGGTTGTGTTTATCATACGTATATTGTCTGTGTACTTATATTTTAGTATGTCGTTTTTGGTATTACGCACACATCCCAAAACTCACACATATATATAATTAAATAATTTGCTAGCATCGCATCCATCAACGAAACGCTCTAACTAACTAATGTGTCATTGACCATAAGATGGGTGCACTATGGCCTCATCTTGGCACAATATGCCTCAGCGATTTAATGTCCAGCTTGGTTTTTGATTGAACAGTGTCAGTACACCATCTTTCAGATTTATTAGTTCGTGTACATGCGAAAATTTTTATGATGAATTACTAAAATAATATAACTATCGAAATAGCCGTTATAGACTGTTTTGTTCTTTGTAAACCACAGAATATTATATTTACAAACTTTATACCGTAAAAGATTCACACAACTTCACACAGCGTACAATATAAACTGCAACTGCTATCAATAATATTAAATGTTCTAACACTCATTAAAACATACTGCTTATCACACAAACACATTGAAACACTATGGTTAATCTTAATCTAAACTGTTGGTAGAGCTGGGCTTTCTGGTCTTACCTTGAAGATTTGTTCCAGACCTCCCACTCCGATGATTTTTACCAAATCGACTACTAAAATTTAATATATCGCTATTGTGATTACTTCGATGGCTTTTACACCAACTCGGTTTTTGACCTCGCACACGGTGGTGATGCTTTCTCTTCCAATGTCCGAATACCAAATTGTTTGTGCAAATACAAGCAATTATAAAAATGGCAATAATTGTAGCTCGCTGCATTACAACAATGCTTTGTAGGAACGCTATTATAAAATCGCTGCTATACAATGAATATGATTTTAGGATTATCAAATATTTTAAATTAAAGGTTTTAACAGTTTATGGCAGTATGTTGTATTTATTTAAAAATAGTATTTAAGTATATACTAAACCCGTTTCGTTGAAATCTGTTAGTGTCAGCAACGAACGATATTAAAACAATTGCTGCACAAATTTAAAACGAATACTACCAAGTAAGCAACACTTTTTCTAAAACAAATATGAATAACGCTATATATTAAAAAATTATATTCAGCTAACAGTTTAATACCATTGCTGGATTTGAATACACTCAAACATAAACAGTGAAGTAGCAACTATAAAAAAATCGTCTGTGTATACGTCCCCATGAGACTACTTTTTGATGTTTTTCTAAATTTGCCTCAAAAATATTCTTAAAGTAAATTTACATCGACATATATATCCGAATTTGAAATATTAATCCTACTACTAGAAATCGTTATGTTCACAGAATTGTGATGGCTGCAATATATTACTATTTCATGAAAAACTACCGGTCACCTTGCTTAGTTTTAATTCCGCACGTCAGCAAAATATGAAAGCATGAAAGCAACTTAGCAGGTACAGCCAACTATTTGCTGTTCTAAGATAGAAGTAAAAAATTAAGGCGGCGCCTCATGCTCTACTGCTATACCCGTCTTTGATCCTCAATCATACATCTATAAACCGTTATGTTCACAGAATTGTGATGGATGCAATATATTACTATTTCAAGAAAAACTACCGGTCACCTTGCTTATTTTTAATTCCGCACATCAGCAAAATATGAAAGCATGAAAGCAACTTAGCAGGTACAGCCAACTATTTGCTGTTCTAAGATAGAAGTAAAAAATTAAAACGGTGTCCCGTGCTCTACTGCTATACCCGTCTTTTATCCTCAATCATACATCTATAAACCGCGATGTTCACAGAATTGTGATAGCTGCAATATATTACTATTTCAAGAAAAACCACCGGTCACCTTGCTTATTTTTAATCCCGCGCATTAGCAAAATATGAAAGCAACTTAGCAGGTACAGCCAACTATTTACTGTTCTAAGATAGAAGTGAAAAAATAAAGGCGGTGCCTCATGCTCTACTGCTATACCCGTCTTTGATCCTCAATCATACATCTGTAAACCGTTATGTTCACAGAATTGTGATGGCTGCAATATATTACTATTTCAAGAAAAACCACCGGTCACCTTGCTTATTTTTAATCCCGCGCATTAGCAAAATATGAAAGCAACTTAGCAGGTACAGCCAACTATTTACTGTTCTAAGATAGAAGTGAAAAAATAAAGGCGGTGCCTCATGCTCTACTGCTATACCCGTCTTTGATCCTCAATCATACATCTGTAAACCGTTATGTTCACAGAATTGTGATGGCTGCAATATATTACTATTTCAAGAAAAACTACCGGTCACCTTGCTTATTCTTAATTCCGCACATTAGCAAAATATGAAAGCAACTTAGCAGGTACAGGCAACTATTTGCTGTTCTAAGATAGAAGTAAAAAATTAAAACGGTGTCCCGTGCTCTACTGCTATACCCGTCTTTTATCCTCAATCATACATCTATAAACCGCGATGTTCACAGAATTGTGATAGCTGCAATATATTACTATTTCAAGAAAAACTACCGGTCACCTTGCTTAGTTTTAATTCGGCACATCAGCAAAATATGAAAGCATGAAAGCAACTTAGCAGGTACAGCCAACTATTTGCTGTTCTAAGATAGAAGTAAAAAATTAAGGCGGCGCCTCATGCTATACTGCTATACCCGTCTTTGATCCTCAATTATACATCTATAAACCGTTATGTTCACAGAATTGTGATGGCTGCAATATATTACTATTTCAAGAAAAACTACCGGTCGCCTTGCTTATTTTTAATTCCGCACATTAGCAAAATATGAAAGCAACTTAGCAGGTACAGCCAACTATTTGTTGTTCTAAGATAGACGTAAATAATTAAGGCGGTGTCTCATGCTCTACTGCTATACCCGTCTTTGATCCTCAATCATACAACTATAAACCGTTATGTTCACAGAATTGTGTTGGCTGCAATATATTACTATTTCAAGAAAAACTACCGGTCACCTTGCTTATTCTTAATTCCGCACATTAGCAAAATATGAAAGCAACTTAGCAGGTACAGCCAACTATTTGTTGTTCTAAGATAGAAGTAAATAATTAAGGCGGTGTCTCATGCTGTACTGCTATACCCGTGTTTGATCCTCAATCATACAACTATAAACCGTTATGTTCACAGAATTGTGATGGCTGCAATATATTACTATTTCAAGAAAAACTACCGGTCACCTTGCTTATGTTTAATTCCCCACATCAGCGAAATATGAAAGCATGAAAGCAACTTAGCAGGTACAGCCAACTATTTGCTGTTCTAAGATAGAAGTAAAAAATTAAGGCGGTGCCTCATGCTCTACTGCTATACCCGTCTTTGATCCTCAATCATACATCTATAAACCGTTATGTTCACAGAATTGTGATGGCTGCAATATATTACTATTTCAAGAAAAACTACCGGTCACCTTGCTTATTTTTAATTCTGCACATTAGCAAAATATGAAAGCAACTTAGCAGGTACAGCCAACTATTTGCTGTTCTAAGATAGAAGTAAAAAATTAAGGCGGTGCCTCATGCTCTACTGTTATACCCGCCTTAGATCCTCAATCATACATCTATAAACCGTTATGTTCACAGAATTGTGATGGCTGCAATATATTACTATTTCAAGAAAAACTACCGTCACCTTGCTTATTCTTAATTCCGCACATTAGCAAAATATGAAAGCAACTTAGCAGGTACAGCCAACTATTTGTTGTTCTAAGATAGAAGTAAATAATTAAGGCGGTGTCTCATGCTGTACTGCTATACCCGTGTTTGATCCTCAATCATACAACTATAAACCGTTATGTTCACAGAATTGTGACGGCTGCAATATATTACTATTTCAAGAAAAACTACCGGTCACCTTGCTTATTTTTAATTCCCCACATCAGCAAAATATGAAAGCATGAAAGCAACTTAGCAGGTACAGCCAACTATTTGCTGTTCTAAGATAGAAGTAAAAAATTAAGGCGGCGCCTCATGCTATACTGCTATACCCGTCTTTGATCCTCAATTATACATCTATAAACCGTTATGTTCACAGAATTGTGTTGGCTGCAATATATTACTATTTCAAGAAAAATTACGGGTCACCTTGCTTATTTTTAATTCCGCACATTAGCAAAATATGAAAGCAACTTAGCAGGTACAGCCAACTATTTGTTGTTCTAAGATAGAAGTAAATAATTAAGGCGGTGTCTCATGCTCTACTGCGATACCCGTCTTTGATCCTCAATCATACAACTATAAACCGTTATGTTCACAGAATTGTGTTGGCTGCAATATATTACTATTTCAAGAAAAACTACCGGTCACCTTGCTTATTTTTAATTCCGCACATTAGCAAAATATGAAAGCAACTTAGCAGGTACAGCCAACTATTTGTTGTTCTAAGATAGAAGTAAATAATTAAGGCGGTGTCTCATGCTCTACTGCGATACCCGTCTTTGATCCTCAATCATACAACTATAAACCGTTATGTTCACAGAATTGTGATGGCTGCAATATATTACTATTTCAAGAAAAACTACCGGTCACCTTGCTTATTTTTAATTCTGCACATTAGCAAAATATGAAAGCAACTTAGCAGGTACAGCCAACTATTTGCTGTTCTAAGATAGAAGTAAAAAATTAAGGCGGTGCCTCATGCTCTACTGCTATACCCGCCTTAGATCCTCAATCATACATCTATAAACCGTTATGTTCACAGAATTGTGATGGCTCCAATATATTACTATTTCAAGAAAAACTACCGGTCACCTTGCTTATTCTTAATTCCGCACATTAGCAAAATATGAAAGCAACTTAGCAGGTACAGGCAACTATTTGCTGTTCTAAGATAGAAGTCAAAAATTAAAACGGTGTCCCGTGCTCTACTGCTATACCCGTCTTTTATCCTCAATCATACATCTATAAACCGCGATGTTCACAGAATTGTGATAGCTGCAATATATTACTATTTCAAGAAAAACTACCGGTCACCTTGCTTAGTTTTAATTCGGCACATCAGCAAAATATGAAAGCATGAAAGCAACTTAGCAGGTACAGCCAACTATTTGCTGTTCTAAGATAGAAGTAAAAAATTAAGGCGGCGCCTCATGCTATACTGCTATACCCGTCTTTGATCCTCAATTATACATCTATAAACCGTTATGTTCACAGAATTGTGATGGCTGCAATATATTACTATTTCAAGAAAAACTACCGGTCGCCTTGCTTATTTTTAATTCCGCACATTAGCAAAATATGAAAGCAACTTAGCAGGTACAGCCAACTATTTGTTGTTCTAAGATAGACGTAAATAATTAAGGCGGTGTCTCATGCTCTACTGCTATACCCGTCTTTGATCCTCAATCATACAACTATAAACCGTTATGTTCACAGAATTGTGTTGGCTGCAATATATTACTATTTCAAGAAAAACTACCGGTCACCTTGCTTATTCTTAATTCCGCACATTAGCAAAATATGAAAGCAACTTAGCAGGTACAGCCAACTATTTGTTGTTCTAAGATAGAAGTAAATAATTAAGGCGGTGTCTCATACTGTACTGCTATACCCGTGTTTGATCCTCAATCATACAACTATAAACCGTTATGTTCACAGAATTGTGATGGCTGCATATATTACTATTTCAAGAAAAACTACCGGTCACCTTGCTTATGTTTAATTCCCCACATCAGCGAAATATGAAAGCATGAAAGCAACTTAGCAGGTACAGCCAACTATTTGCTGTTCTAAGATAGAAGTAAAAAATTAAGGCGGTGCCTCATGCTCTACTGCTATACCCGTCTTTGATCCTCAATCATACATCTATAAACCGTTATGTTCACAGAATTGTGATGGCTGCAATATATTACTATTTCAAGAAAAACTACCGGTCACCTTGCTTATTTTTAATTCTGCACATTAGCAAAATATGAAAGCAACTTAGCAGGTACAGCCAACTATTTGCTGTTCTAAGATAGAAGTAAAAAATTAAGGCGGTGCCTCATGCTCTACTGCTATACCCGCCTTAGATCCTCAATCATACATCTATAAACCGTTATGTTCACAGAATTGTGATGGCTGCAATATATTACTATTTCAAGAAAAACTACCGTCACCTTGCTTATTCTTAATTCCGCACATTAGCAAAATATGAAAGCAACTTAGCAGGTACAGCCAACTATTTGTTGTTCTAAGATAGAAGTAAATAATTAAGGCGGTGTCTCATGCTGTACTGCTATACCCGTGTTTGATCCTCAATCATACAACTATAAACCGTTATGTTCACAGAATTGTGACGGCTGCAATATATTACTATTTCAAGAAAAACTACCGGTCACCTTGCTTATTTTTAATTCCCCACATCAGCAAAATATGAAAGCATGAAAGCAACTTAGCAGGTACAGCCAACTATTTGCTGTTCTAAGATAGAAGTAAAAAATTAAGGCGGCGCCTCATGCTATACTGCTATACCCGTCTTTGATCCTCAATTATACATCTATAAACCGTTATGTTCACAGAATTGTGTTGGCTGCAATATATTACTATTTCAAGAAAAATTACGGGTCACCTTGCTTATTTTTAATTCCGCACATTAGCAAAATATGAAAGCATGAAAGCAACTTAGCAGGTACACCCAACTATTTGTTGTTCTAAGATAGAAGTAAATAATTAAGGCGGTGTCTCATGCTCTACTGCGATACCCGTCTTTGATCCTCAATCATACAACTATAAACCGTTATGTTCACAGAATTGTGTTGGCTGCAATATATTACTATTTCAAGAAAAACTACCGGTCACCTTGCTTATTTTTAATTCCGCACATTAGCAAAATATGAAAGCAACTTAGCAGGTACAGCCAACTATTTGTTGTTCTAAGATAGAAGTAAATAATTAAGGCGGTGTCTCATGCTCTACTGCGATACCCGTCTTTGATCCTCAATCATACAACTATAAACCGTTATGTTCACAGAATTGTGATGGCTGCAATATATTACTATTTCAAGAAAAACTACCGGTCACCTTGCTTATTTTTAATTCTGCACATTAGCAAAATATGAAAGCAACTTAGCAGGTACAGCCAACTATTTGCTGTTCTAAGATAGAAGTAAAAAATTAAGGCGGTGCCTCATGCTCTACTGCTATACCCGCCTTAGATCCTCAATCATACATCTATAAACCGTTATGTTCACAGAATTGTGATGGCTGCAATATATTACTATTTCAAGAAAAACTACCGTCACCTTGCTTATTCTTAATTCCGCACATTAGCAAAATATGAAAGCAACTTAGCAGGTACAGCCAACTATTTGTTGTTCTAAGATAGAAGTAAATAATTAAGGCGGTGTCTCATGCTGTACTGCTATACCCGTGTTTGATCCTCAATCATACAACTATAAACCGTTATGTTCACAGAATTGTGACGGCTGCAATATATTACTATTTCAAGAAAAACTACCGGTCACCTTGCTTATTTTTAATTCCCCACATCAGCAAAATATGAAAGCATGAAAGCAACTTAGCAGGTACAGCCAACTATTTGCTGTTCTAAGATAGAAGTAAAAAATTAAGGCGGCGCCTCATGCTATACTGCTATACCCGTCTTTGATCCTCAATTATACATCTATAAACCGTTATGTTCGCAGAATTGTGTTGGCTGCAATATATTACTATTTCAAGAAAAATTACCGGTCACCTTGCTTATTTTTAATTCCGCACATTAGCAAAATATGAAAGCAACTTAGCAGGTACAGCCAACTATTTGTTGTTCTAAGATAGAAGTAAATAATTAAGGCGGTGTCTCATGCTCTACTGCGATACCCGTCTTTGATCCTCAATCATACAACTATAAACCGTTATGTTCGCAGAATTGTGTTGGCTGCAATATATTACTATTTCAAGAAAAACTACCGGTCACCTTGCTTATTTTTAATTCTGCACATTAGCAAAATATGAAAGCAACTTAGCAGGTACAGCCAACTATTTGCTGTTCTAAGATAGAAGTAAAAAATTAAAACGGTGTCCCGTGCTCTACTGCTATACCCGTCTTTTATCCTCAATCATACATCTATAAACCGCTATGCTCACAGAATTGTGATAGCTGCAATATATTACTATTTCAAGAAAAACTACCGGTCACCTTGCTTAGTTTTAATTCGGCACATCAGCAAAATATGAAAGCATGAAAGCAACTTAGCAGGTACAGCCAACTATTTGCTGTTCTAAGATAGAAGTAAAAAATTAAGGCGGCGCCTCATGCTATACTGCTATACCCGTCTTTGATCCTCAATCATACAACTATAAACCGTTATGTCCACAGAATTGTGTTGGCTGCAATATATTACTATTTCAAGAAAAACTACCGGTCACCTTGCTTATTCTTAATTCCGCACATTAGCAAAATATGAAAGCAACTTAGCAGGTACAGCCAACTATTTGTTGTTCTAAGATAGAAGTAAATAATTAAGGCGGTGTCTCATGCTGTACTGCTATACCCGTGTTTGATCCTCAATCATACAACTATAAACCGTTATGTTCACAGAATTGTGATGGCTGCAATATATTACTATTTCAAGAAAAACTACCGGTCACCTTGCTTATGTTTAATTCCCCACATTAGCAAAATATGAAAACAACCTAGCAGGTACAGCCAACTATTTGTTGTTCTAAGATAGAAGTAAATAATTAAGGCGGTGTCTCATGCTGTACTGCTATACCCGTGTTTGATCCTCAATCATACAACTATAAACCGTTATGTTCACAGAATTGTGACGGCTGCAATATATTACTATTTCAAGAAAAACTACCGGTCACCTTGCTTATTTTTAATTCCCCACATCAGCAAAATATGAAAGCATGAAAGCCACTTAGCAGGTACAGCCAACTATTTGCTGTTCTAAGATAGAAGTAAAAAATTAAGGCGGCGCCTCATGCTATACTGCTATACCCGTCTTTGATCCTCAATTATACATCTATAAACCGTTATGTTCACAGAATTGTGATGGCTGCAATATATTACTATTTCAAGAAAAATTACCGGTCACCTTGCTTATTTTTAATTCCGCACATTAGCAAAATATGAAAGCAACTTAGCAGGTGCAGCCAACTATTTGTTGTTCTAAGATAGAAGCAAATAATTAAGGCGGTGTCTCATGCTCTACTGCTATACCCGTCTTTGATACTCAATCATACAACTATAAACCGTTATGTTCACAGAACTGTGTTGGCTGCAATATATTACTATTTCAAGAAAAACTACCGGTCACCTTGCTTATTTTTAATTCTGCACATTAGCAAAATATGAAAGCAACTTAGCAGGTACAGCCAACTATTTGCTGTTCTAAGATAGAAGTAAAAAATTAAGGCGGTGCCTCATGCTCTACTGCTATACCCGTCTTAGATCCTCAATCATACATCTATAAACCGTTATGTTCACAGAATTGTGATGGCTGCAATATATTACTATTTCAAGAAAAACTACCGGTCACCTTGCTTATTCTTAATTCCGCACATTAGCAAAATACGAAAGCAACTTAGCAGGTACAGCCAACTATTTGTTGTTCTAAGATAGAAGTAAATAATTAGGGGGGGAGGGAGGGAGGGAGGGAGGGAGGGAGGGAGGGAGGGAGGCGGTGTCTCATACTGTACTGCTATACCCGTGTTTGTGTCTATCTATAAACCGTTATGTTCACAGAATTGTGATGGCTGCAATATATTACTATTTCAAGAAAAACTACCGGTCACCTTGCTTATTTTTAATTCCACACATCAGCAAAATATGAAAGCATGAAAGCAACTTAGCAGGTACAGCCAACTATTTGCTGTTCTAAGATAGAAGTAAAAAATTAAGGCGGTGCCTCATGCTCTACTGCTATACCCGTCTTTGATCCTCAATCATACATCTATAAACCGTTATGTTCACAGAATTGTGATGGCTGCAATATATTACTATTTCAAGCAAAACTACCGGTCACCTTGCTTATTTTTAATTCTGCACATTAGCAAAATATGAAAGCAACTTAGCAGGTACAGCCAACTATTTGCTGTTCTAAGATAGAAGTAAAAAATTAAGGTGGTGCCTCATGCTCTACTGCTATACCCGTCTTTGATCCTCAATCATACATCTATAAACCGTTATGTTCACAGAATTGTGATGGCTGCAATATATTACTATTTCAGGAAAAACTACCGGTCACCTTGCTTATTTTTAATTCTGCACATTAGCAAAATATGAAAGCAACTTAGCAGGTACAGCCAACTATTTGCTGTTCTAAGATAGAAGCAAAAAATTAAGGCGGTGCCTCATGCTCTACTGCTATACCCGTCTTTGATCCTCAATCATACATCTATAACCCGTTATGTTCACAGAATTGTGATGGCTGCAATACATTACTATTTCAAGAAAAACCACCGGTCACCTTGCTTATTTTTAATTCTGCACATTAGCAAAATATGAAAGCAACTTAGCAGGTACAGCCAACTATTTGCTGTTCTAAGATAGAAGTAAAAAATTAAGACGGTGTCCCGTGCTCTGCTGTGATACCCATCTTTGAGGTGATGACCTGCCTCTTTTAATTGTTTTGTAGCAGCCGCAAAATAGTTACTTAAAAATACTGCCTTTTTACATATAGATCGAAAAACATTTAAGTGAATTTTTGCAAATCGTATACATTTTATGGCAAAATAACTAATAAGCAGTGGTCTTGCTTGCTTTACAACAGTATAATGCATTACTAATTATCACATTCACGACTGCATGACGCCAAAAATATATACAAATTATATTCCAAAAATTTATTGCAGAAATATCAAAACGACTTTACCCATAAATTTCTAGCTTTAGCATTTCATCATGAAAAAATTATTAACAAAAAAATCTTGTGGTGAGAGCCGAACATTTCAGTAAAATACTATTTTTAGACAACCAAGACATCATGAATTTAGAGTTAATTCAGCATTTTGCTGCAATTTTAAATAATTTTCTCTATTTTCACTTTGTATAAATGTGCAGAAACTGCTACAGTTTTCAAAACACTTTTTTAATCCTAAGGTAAACCCTTGGATAGTCAGCAGCTCAGTACGTTCAGTTCCAAATCGTAATGTGTTTTACTCAATCCTACCACATTTGATTGTTCCTAATTTCTTCCATATAAGTCTCATTCAGACTAGAAAAGGAAACTGTGTTTTAGCTCAGTTTTACTACATACAAACCAACGTAGCAACGGTATTGCCTCAATGTCTAATGTCAGTTTATTAATAGAATTCAAGCTTACAACGTACAAAGACACGGATTGAGTTTGAAAAAAACACAGCATAACCTGTTTATTATATAACATTAACACTGCCAAAACTACGAATGCTTGACGATTGCTACATTGCTTAGCTTGTGATTGTATTTTTCAGTGTGACAGGTACAAAAGCTGTTATTAAATTATGTGTTACGGCGGTAATATGCTTGGGATACAACTAGCATTTTCGTAAAAATGTACATTATGACAAGGCTTATCATGACACTACAGTGTATTATCTACCTCGTTGGCTGTAATTCATGTTTTTGCTCGAAATATTCATTTCACAAGGAGCCGTATGTCAACAGATGATATATGGGATACATAGATGAACCACGCTACTGTTGGGCAACGGCCAGCTTTGAAGTGGAACGACTGGCAGACTGGCTTACGGCCGTGCGACGGCTTATCCGCCGGATCACGGCTCAACGGCTAGTCGACGGAAAATTGACGGTTGACTGCCAAGCAGCTGCTCTTACGTCGACAAAATTTCAATATTCATAAATGTTTCTTCAGCATTTGTTCAAAAATATATTTGTATATGAAAGTTTTGCACGGTGTACAGTGAAACGGCTATAGTGCGAATAATACGCCTAGGTAGACTATAACACTGTACAATATTTAATGCTGGGCGATCGGCGGCTTTAAGATCTATCATTAACATTTGATGCATATTAGTTTAAAAATGACATATATATCATATGCTTAAGTATGACAGAATGCTACTGAAGGTACAAAATCCTTAGATGTAGGTTATAGGCGATTATGTATAAATCAAAAAGTTCCAGTTCCAGTAGCGCAGTTTATTTCAGTTGCTATACAGCACTAAACGTATAGGTCTCGGCCAGGCGAGGAACGGCGCATAAATCCTGACCAACGGCTTTTGCATCTGTCAATGGTACAAAATTGTGACGGCCGGCTGACGGCAGTTAACGACCAGTCAGCGGATTTGCAGCCGTTAACGGCCGGAAAATTGTTAAAGGCTGGTTGCTGCCCGTCAGCCGTCTATTAGTAGATGGCCGTCTATTTAACGGTCTGTCGACGGCGTTCACGGCCGTTGCCCAACACTAAACGACACTAAGGACAATCAGATGTGTCGCAGAAGAAATTTGTTCAACAGTAGCAGAGTTATTATAAAAATAGCTTCAACGAAAAACTTCAGCAGCACTTTAGTTAGGACAACCGCATTATTTTATTGCATAACATAAAAAAATTTTCACATGTCAACTGGTTCAGCGAAACCGTCACGACATATCTATAAAAATTGTGCTTGTGGATGGCATTCTGAAACCGATTTTGAGATGTTTTCATGAAATCTACTGGACTCTGGTTGTATCGTTCACCCCACAAGGCTAAAATGTAATGATATAACGAATGTCAAGCCCACAGATTTTGCTATTTCGTTATTTTACAATATATTTGGGATTAAGGCTCTATCGCACATAAGCAATGGTATACCTGTGTTCCGTGATCGTTTTTTGATTAACAATTGCTACAATTAACAATTGTGATTGCTAAACTATGTTTCAATCGATTTGTCTTATTTATACGTGACCGACCTTACCAGAACGTCTGATGCAACCTTTTATCAATCAGCTGGCTGATCTCCGGTGTTCAATTTTTCTATTCTATTCCTCGTTACTGCAATTGAATGCACTATTGAACATGAACAATTGAACTTATATGCAATCCAGAAGGTACCAAATGCCTCATTTTCCGATATTTGTATTGCTACAACAGTTTAGCTGTAAAGCAGTAAACCAACCACTTCACTTAAATAAAATTTATTTACACTATCGTTTGCGATCCAGATGTATGTAAATATTATAATTTTTACAACGTAGTCGACACTCGATTATAATTCATTTTTAGTTACATGGATTTTAAAATTTTCTCCGTTGATTGAGATCGAGGCTTGACGATGAGAATATGATCGTTTCATAATCGTACCAAATTGTAGATACAAAGTTGTCTACATTTTGCGAGAAAACTTAATTTTGACAAAAAAATTCTTAAATATCAAATAAACTTCGGAAAGACGGTTTCGAAGGGTGAGACGATTGCCAATTATAGCAAAACGATAAAACATTATTTACGTATTAGTTATAGAAATCATATACATTATTGTTTCAGCGGAGACATATTTCGTTTAAGTAAAGTACCTAACTATGAAAGTTATCAGAGATCAGCTTTTGCATTGAAAAATGATATACTAGTCCACAAATCACCGCAAAAAAACGCTCTTAATACACTTATTATTGACAACTATAAATTAAAAAGTTGCTTTAAACAAATTGCTATGTGATTTAATCAAATATTTAGCTGTGAAATCGGAGTTTACATTAACATATAGTCAATTTTGAACTAGTGGATTACCGTGGAAACAACAAAAATATCTTCGAAGTCAAACCGCGGAAAAGCCAAAAATTGTGCGATCGGTTAAAACCAGGAGACACCTGTTTTGTATGGGCAGGAATAGAAAATGCGACAAAATGCCAGCTCGCTAACCTCTTCAAGTTGCGTACTACATGACTTCTTTTATTTTTGGGACATCCGATATGCTTTTGAAACAGCTGAACTCAAGACAGACAACCTCCAGCGACATTGCGTAATCGGTACATTGACAAACCTAAACACATACTTTCCGGGAAGTTTGAATTAAAAATTGCTATATTTACAGCACAAAATTTTTCATAAATAGTAAAACCACAACGACGCACATGGTTTCACAAATTCTATTGTTAATCTTGAACTTTTCGAATGTATATACTTAACAAATGGGAAATTTATAAAATGCTGATTTCCGAGCTATAATTTTCAATTATTTTGATCCAGCATATTGTAAATAGTAAAGAAATAACGCTTACTAATAATAATAATAATAATAATAAAATTAACAAATAGCTTAAACTAAACTAGATTCAGTTTAATTATGAGAACCTTAATAACCAGAACTATGTCTGTCATTTGTTAAAACTGATACTAACATTAGAAATTACAAACAATAGAAGTTGAAACCAATATATACATACAAATTTATATGTACATATAAACATAAATAAATGTATGTAAAAGTATTTGTTTATTTATGTTTATACATATAAATATAAATCTATTATCATAATGAGTTCGGCCTACAGGATAATTAATTATTAGGAATGATCATTAGTAATGTTTTCGATAGCCATTGCTAGGTAACAAATATAGACGTACCGTATATGTTCAATGCTACATAATATCAAATACCTATTTCCAAAATTATTTTCAATCTATGTTTTGTCAAAATAGCACTTATGCGAATTGCAATCTGCAATCAGAAAATAATGAGATAGGGTTATTGCGTCATTTAAATTTCTGTTATTGCGTATAGTTCATTTGCTCTATATCATCAGATACTACCCAGCAGCAGCATATGGAAACAGGAGGTATAAAAAAATTAATATATGAAAAATTAATTGACCCAAATAGTTGATTGGTACCGAATTCCCAAATATTTTAATTGATTGATCGAATTCCAATTAATTGCAATTAATTGGACTATAAAACAACGTGCAGAGAAAAGTGAATTCGCGCCTTGGACGCTTAAACGTTCAAGTAAGTAAATGGTTTTGTTTCTGTGTACCTAACACTGTAACATTATCTGTGAAAAAGTATATAAAGATTTTATATACGCAAGTCGCGAATTACATATAAACAGCAAATAACAACGCATTAAGTATATAATCTATTATATTATATATCCAGCTAGATTGTTATGCCATTTATAAGTTAAGCGAATCCTATCCGAGCATACGTAACTGAACGAAGTAATAATACATACAACAT
>JASANE010004213.1:0-17706 GCA_030248225.1 Trileptium ribeirensis | reverse complement strand
GTTCGTTTGGTTACGTATTGCTACAATAATCAGAAACATTCCTAAGCAACACTATTCCTTTTAATATAGTATTACTAGCTGTAAACACTAAATAGTTCGAAAGGCGACAGTTATTTATGAAGGGTACTATAGGTACAGTATGAGAAGAATTGGCATAAGCCTCAACAGTAGAAACATTCCTAAGCAACACTATTCCTTTTAATATAGTATTACTCGCTGTAAACACTAAATAGTTCGAAAGACGACAGTCATTTATGACGGGTAGTATAGGTACAGTATAAGAATTGGCATAACCCTCATCAGTAGAAACATTCTTAAGCAACACTATTCCTTTCACATATTCGTGTATGTTTAAAGTTTTCAATAATTCTCAAACGTTGTTTATGAAATACATATCAGGAAAACTAAAAGTTGTCTTTCGCAAAACGTTTGCCTTACTAAAACGCGTATGTGTCACGTTCATTTTTAGTCTGATGTTGCCACGCTAATTGAGCATCATTTGGACGGTATTAGTATGGGAAACGGCGCCGGCGCTGGTGGCGCGGATTCGAATTTCCATCGCACCCCAGCAGCGCGAGGTCTTGTCGTCGACGGTCGAACACTAGCGTACTGCTTATTGCCATCGATCGAAGAACTATTTCTCCGATTGATGCAACAATGTTCAGCGGTTTTGTGTTGCCGGGCAACGCCGTTGCAGAAGGTAGCTTGGGTCTTTTAAATGTTTTTAGGGAACACAGCTCGACATGTTGTGCAGGTATCTGATTTCGGCGAAAACGAACGTGGATTAAAAGTAGTATTTGTAATGTTTAAGTGCTGAACCTAATAAAAGATATGCAATCTTCTTGTTGTTGCTGAAATCTGTTTTTGAATCATGGAATGCCGAGGAGCACAGTCGGTAACTCTGGCAACTGAAATTAGCTTGGTGACGATGTTTATCTGTAAACTACTGAAACAGTATAAAAACGTCAAGAAACTGCTCGAGTTATGCGTTTTATTATTATGTCTTTAAAGCTGATCAAATTTCATACAGCGTAATGTAACTGCTTGGAAGTAATAGCACTGCGCTGGGATTTCCGAAGCTCCTCTAAAACCAGGGGCCAAGGCCCGGGGTCAGGTCTGAGTCATGTCTGCATCCATGTCGTGGTCAATCATATTGGAAACTTAATTTTTGCTCAGCTAATTTATACATAAACACAGACTGAAGTCCGGACTAAAGAAGTGTTAACGGCTTGAAAACGATTTTTTTCGGAGCTTTAATTGAAATTGCAATTTTCACTGCTGTTGAAGCAAAAATCCACGGTTGCCTTGATCTGAGTTTAAAAATCCCAGCGGTGAGAGTTTGTGTGTCAGGTTTGTGGCGAGCCATGTCGAAGTCATCTCCCTACACCCCCGCTTCGGAGCGCCATCGCGTTGTAAGTACGGACGTTAAATCTGTCAGAAGCCGGCAACGCGAAAGCTGTTGTGGGACATCTGCGGATCGGCCGTAATTTATAGCAAGTGCATTACACCAGGCTATCTAAACTTTGTGCTGTTATCGCCAATATCCAGCATACAATGATTTTGTACCGTCTGGTAATATTTTGATGTATCATAATGTTTATGACTAAACTAGCATGCCAGTGTTCATTGACAGACATCAAAGCCGGTCATCGATCGACATTAAATCTGCTATAGTCTGGTTACAATCCGGCTAATGCGTAGGATCTGGGACTCGTTGCATTGTACGTCGAGTATAACATTCATGAAAATAGAGCATATTTCCAAACAAATTCCAAAGTAGCTATTAAACAAATTCGTGTTAAGAGAATCATTTTTACGGTTGGTCTATTGTTGGCTGTCGGTTAGTTCAGGCGTTGGGTGTCGGTCGACGGCTGATCGTTTGACTTCAAACCCAACCGTTGCACCACACTGACATTAAGTGCACAGCTAAAAGGAGTGAACAGCCATCTTATTTGTATTCAAAGACTCTTTGTAAATTTCATGCTTTCAGGCATCAGTAGTAAAGCTGGTGAAAGAGAAATTGAATGTTTTAACATTGGCGATTGGCGATGGAGCTAATGATGTTGGAATGATTCAGGTAAAGTGTTTCGTATTTCATTAAAATAAAGAAAGGTATAGAAACTCTAAAAACGTTTAGAAGTGTTAAAATTGTTGCTAAGTAAAACAAGTATGTGGCTGGAGACATTAGTCCTAGGCACAGTACGTATGGATAATTTGGTTATACAAGTTTTATAGTCCAATTTAATGCGCAATTGTAGTATGTTGACAACGTCAATATCAATACTTTAATTACACATTCGAACTTAAGGTTAGATTTTGACGGCGAAGTACAACCACGGCCAGAAACAAGTGCATAAAGTCGATCAAAATATCAGCGGATTTTTATTAATTAAACTCGATCGGTTTTGATTAAACATAATAATTCTTATCGGCTGATATTTTGTTTGCTCTTATTTTTGCTATAAGTAGTTGATAATAGGTGTCGATAGCGGGTGGGGTCACACCGCTTGCGGTAGGATCCCCTCAAGTCATATATCCACTCCATTGAAGGTTCTACCCCCTCCCTTCATACCGATGCACGCGGAAAATTTAGCAAAAATTATGGTGAAATTGGTAAACTGTGGGAGGTCCCCGACGGGTGTACCTACGTAAAGACCTTTCCGCCGACCATCTACCCTCCGCCTAAGTGGCGGACCTTCGACAGCTATGATAGTAGATATATTTTTCCACATTTTCAGATTTTATCTTTACCTGAACAACACAACTTTCAAATTTCTAATTACTGTTGGTTAAAATTACAATGCTGAAATCCAGTGAAAGCCATTGTGGTGGTCGCATTTGTTACGATGCGAATTTCAAAGCTGAGCTAACAACCCAATTTCTGTTTGGCAGTGTATGTTATCGGATTTGAGGTTATGGTGTCGCATTTGCTAATTTTTAAATTTTTGTAGCTTTGTTTTTTGTACGATTCTAATATGTGATTTACACATTTTACGTGAAACTAAAGATAAAGAACTAATGGAGTAATGCTATTGTTTTGAAGGTTGCCGATGTCGGTGTGGGCATCAGTGGTCAAGAAGGAATGCAAGCCGTAATGTCGTCTGACTATGCAATTTCACGATTTCGTTTTCTCGTTCGTCTATTGTTAGTCCACGGTCACTGGTCATACCATCGTCTCGCTCGAATGGTGCTTTATTTCTTCTACAAGAATGCGGTTAGTTCTCACCGTTACTTTATACACAGGCGTTGTTTTGACCTTGCCTTTGCTCGCTGCTAAAATGTCAAAACGGCGTAACAATGCAACAAAATAGATAATGATATTCGACTAGCACGTATTGGGATTTTCATTGAACTCAGTACCTTTCAATTCAGAAGTTGTGGGTCGCAGTGCAACGGTCACCCATATGGTATTTCGTAAGTGAGTTAATTAATTTGCAATTGTGCCCAGAAAGTTTGTAATTTATAATTCTTCCTTGTCTCTCCGTCTTTGTTTACCCATTTACAACTGCCTTGCCAATTAACTATAAAACTATATTCACCGAAATACCAGGCTTCGCCGTAGGGGTTGAGCAGGTAACACTGCACATGTTAGGCGTTGCTCATTGTTGAACTTTGGGGTTAAAATCTTTTGTTTTATTTTAGTAAAACGCGCTTGAAGTTATGTCAGCACAACATAGGTTCCGACGTTTTTGATGCCGGTTTATACTTTCGATACCGATATTGTTATAGGTGTTCGTTTTCGCACTGTTCTGGTTCCAAGCTTACAACGGCTGGTCGGCCCAAGTGGCAATGGACCCGCTTTATTTGATGTTATACAATCTCGTATTCACCGCGTTACCACCGATTGCGTTTGCCATTCTCGACCAAGACGCATTTGACCGACTCCTGCTAAACGTTCCACCGTTGTATCAACAGGGAGCTGAAAATCAGGTATGTGCAACAATTCGTTACGTTATTTCAATTAATTTACTTGTTTATTTTTGAAACGGAGCAAGCGTAGCAAGCAAAAGTTACTCGGATAGACCAACGTTGTGCAGAGAAGTTAGGTTTTCCCGGCAGATGCGCACATTATTCTTCGCTATTTTCATGGGTTTTCACAATTTTTTATTCGACGCATAATATAGTACAGTAGTTGCACATCTATATTTGTGTTGCAATGCTCCAATGATATCTTACACAAATTCTGACAAAACCGAGACAAATTTATAGCTTTTGATTTTGAGCATTTGGAGTTACCGGCACTTTATTTGTAACTCCTGTCAGAGACATCCGATAATGGAGATCAAGGGTTACAGTTTTGCTGCTAAACTTTTTGTTGAACAGCTGTTTTCGAGCTAAAAGTTAAAGTTTAAAAAATACCTTAAAAGTTTATTTTCAAAAACTTGACAAAGTAATATTGTTGACTAGACGTGGGTGAACGGTGGGATTATATGGTTATTAAATCCGTTAGACGCTTGGTTTCATCGCTTTAAATTAAACCATATTGTTTCTTTCATAAAAATGTGGGACACTGCAGGGTCCAAAATTTTAAAATATATTTATTTAATATCTGGTTCAATTCATTGAATACCTGGTATCATTGCTTTAAACTCACGTTGTTTCTTTTTAAAGGACGTTGCATGGAGCCATGTTTTTAAAATTATATTTTAAAATATTGGTTAGGTATTTAATGTGTTGATTACTTGGTTTCATTCATTTAATCTCATATTATTTCTCTTTTTTTAATGTGGAGTGCTGTAATGGGCCAAAATTTAAAAAAATTGACGCCGAACTTAGCAAAATTTTGTCAATTTCGAATCTGGTTGAACGGAGTTGAAAGGTCTATGGGTTTCCGGGCTTGCTAAATACAATGAACGAAATTCTATTAGTGTCGTTTGCAGCAATGTGCACTAGGGCGCTACAACGAGTAAAATAACGTCTCAGATTGTAGTTCATATTCATTTATTGTGTTATGATTTCTGAATGTCAATATCGTTTCGCCATTGGAGGAAGAAGTAGAGGTTTCCTATAGGTTTGTTACACGATTAATATAGATGTAGTATGGCCATAATGGCTTGTTTTGGTGAGTTATAGTTATTCTGTGCCTTTAGATGGGATTCGGGACGCTCAGTTTTGAACCTTGCAATAATTCTTGAGCGCGCATCATTCCTATTCGGACTCGTTACGCTATATCTCGCAACTAGTTTATCTTAGAATAATAAAATTTATTTTATTTTAGACTCGAAACAAATTGCATTAACCTGGCTAGTCCAAACCTCGGAAATTATATCGGGGGGGGGCTGAGCCGGGGCCCCCCGGCTCACCTGCCGGGGGTAAAGGATTTTGCCGGGGGGCCAATTTTTTTGCCGGGTTTTGTCGCGTTTAGACGTTTATTTTTTCTCAGCCGGGGGTTACCTGCGTTTTGCCGGGCGGCAGCCGAAAATGCCTGGGCCCGCCACTTTGGACTAACCAGTTAACTCATCAAAATAATTATTTAAATTGAAATATTATTATTGAAAAACTTTATGTCTGCGCTATCAGTGAATCAAATCGAATATCCTATTTGTTCCGCAATAATGGATGTGGATTCGACATCGGGAATTGCAAAATAGGATGGTTAGCTGGGTCACTTTAAGTTTAGTCGCGCATCAGTTACAGCTTGAGTGTTTGGACTTTTCGTCTGCCTTTCACATTGTTTTACTCAATGCCTGTCGTATTGATTTTATTGTCCCATTTTTGATGCCTTCCGTGCGAAATCCTCTTGACGACACCATTCAAGTAACTGGATTACGCTGTCACATTTCGGTCGGCATTATTAAAAATTGGCAAACTTTTCTGATCAGAACGTAGTTGAGATTGTGTGTTGCAGTTTGAAATGTTTTAAATTCCGTCTGTGTGTGATCGGCCATAACTTGGGAACGCTTTAACCGATTTTCAAGATTTTGGGCTTATTCGAACCGGCATAGTCGATTTACCGCCCGAGCGTTTTTTGATTTGGGGTCTGGTTCCGGGGTCAATGTGAGTTTTGTGGCCCCATTTTAGTGCTCTTCACGGAAGCAAGGTTATTTTTACCTTAACTTTAGAATTTTTTCGATGGATGGTTTCATTTCATAGTAAGATGATAAATGCCGATGTCTCTTTTTTGTTTTTCGATCAAGGCTCCGGTTTTGGATATATATAATATGGGTTTGAGGTATGGGGGTGTAGCGCCCGAATGGTTCCTCGACCCAAAATTTGAAAATATGTTCTGACATCTTGGGCGGCTGATAAGTTTTACCTGGGAGATTTCGAGCATGGGAAACTCATTACCGATACTGGTTTTGCCCTGTGACCTACGATTCCATGGGTAAGGGGATATGACGCCCCATAGTTCAGGTCAGAGGTCAGAATGAGGGTTTTTCACCCCATTTTAGTAGCCTTCACGAAAGCTTATCTTAACTTTCGAATTTTTATCTTTTGTTGGCTTTATTTAATAGTAAAATGATAAGTGCCGATGCATGTTTTTTTGTTTTTCGATTAAGGCTCCGGTTCTAGGGTTATGGGTTTGACGTATGGGGCCCCAATGGTTCCCGGACCCAAAATTCGAAAATGTGTTCTGACGTCCTGGGCTTTCGAAAAGTTTCATTTGGGGGTTTTCAGGCATGGGGAACGCATTGTCGGTATTGGTTTTGCGCTGTGACCCATGGTTCTGTGGGTACGGGAGTACGGCGCCCCCAAGGTTCGGGGTCAGAGAGCAAAATAAAGGTTTTTACCTCTTTTAGTACCCGTAACGGAAGCAAGATTATTTTTATCTTAACTTTCGATTTTTTTCACTGGTTGGCTATATTTGACAGTAAAACGATGAATGCCGATGCCTCCTTTTTTTTGTTTTTCGATTACGGCACCGGTTCATGGGGTTTAAGGCATGGCACCCCCGTGGTTCCTCGACCCAAAATTCGAAAATTTGTTTTGATGTCCTGGGCGGCTGAAAAAGTTTTACTGGAAGTTCTTGGGCGTGGTAAACTCATCGCTGTGTTGATTTTGCTCTGCGATCCATGGTTCTATTGATACGGGTGTATGCGCCGCCATGGTTCATCGATGCAAAATTTCTAATTTTACGTTTTGGGAGGTTGATAGCTTGCACTTGGGGGTTTTGGGCCTTGACAAACTTATTGCCGTGTTAGTTTTGTTCTAAATTGTGCGGTATTGTGTGATATCCACATATAGCATATCGACGTATGTTATCGAGAGCTGATTGGCCGTGCACGCAAAACGTGTACCTATGGTTCACTACGTTCTGCAATCTCGATAGAGTTACTAGTAAGTTCATGAGTGATTCATCTTGTGTTTTTGCACCGACACGTGTATTGTGACATTTTTCTCAGCGCATATATTGTTCTGGAACGCTCTAACTGCACATGCTAAACTAAATTCTCTGCAGAGGCCTTTGGGTTTAGCGCTATTGTTAAAATATTGTTAAGCTAGACAAAGCTGGAAAATCATGGTTCGAAAAATGTTGTCGCCCATTATTCCGTACTCATATTGGAAATCTTGGGATAAAAACAACTATAAACGCCTGTCAGAGGACCAGCACAATCACTGTAAAAACTAGAGCCTAATAGAGCCAACTATTGCAAAGCCATCATAACAGCGAAATATATACAAATCTTGGCAAAGATTGCGATTGTGCATATATGGGCAATCTATTTCGTAGTTTTGTCGATATTAGGAATATATCGATGATATAGTATGCAGATTATCGGCAGAACCAATGTCAAAATTTAGTTGTAATATCGTCAGGGATATCTAAGCTATAGTTACAACCGTATTAGCAACGCTATTTCGACACAAAATTGATTATTTTTGCTCAATATCAGGCATACAGTTGCAATATCTCAGGTCAAATGTATTATGAAAATTTTGTCAAATCACTTTAGCATTTACCATGTTATAGATAGAAACAATGATACCCTTGCTGATGGAGAATGAAACACACAAAAATAAATGATTTTAATAATACGGCCGGTGTTTAGCGCAATTATGGTAAAAACTAGGGGTGACCATTCTGTAGTCGTTATTGTAATACAGATCTGCGTTGCAATAACCATGGTTACTTATCTTCAGTAGAAAAATTTACAACTTTTATTGGTTTCAAGTCTGGTGCATCTTATCTGGAGTAGTATCTGTTGCAATCTGTCATGATTCCTATATGACGGCTTACCTTACCTACATCAACTGGGAAGAACATGTTGAATGTATCCGTATTTGAGGTCAGGAAGTACATAGAGGTCTCAGACTTATTTTTTGCCGAATTAATGGTTGGTATTGTCTACGGTAAACCCAACGGTAACTGATTATTGTATATTTGATGGCGAAGTGTGTGGTACTTTTGCCGGAAAAGCGACAGATTTAACCTCCGGTAGCAGCTATATTAAATCATAAATGTTCTCCGATTTAAAAGTCGTGTGAAAAAAATAACCTTGCGCAATGTGCATTATGTAGCAAGTATCTATATTATTGCGGGGCGGGACACGGATAAACGTGGTAAAATCAACAAACTGTGACATAATATTTTGGTAGGAAAAATTCTGGAATTAGGCAAATTACTTGTTTAGTATGAAATTTGCGCTTTAAATTCAAACCAGCTAAAATATTGCTTTTTGAAAAAGTAAATTGCGTTTTTAAAGTGAATGAAAATGGTTAATATTTACGTTGTTGTTTTCCATGTTCTGTAGTTTATGTTCCAGCTTTATCGGACTTATTCATTTTGGCTGTATATCGTCGACGCAATTTGGCAAAGTCTAGTCGTATTTTTCTTGCCTTTTAAAGTGAATGAAAATTGTTAATATTTACGTTGTTGTTTTCCATGTTCTGTAGTTTATGTTCCAGCTTTATCGGACTTATTCATTTTGGCTGTATATCGTCGACGCAATTTGGCAAAGTCTAGTCGTATTTTTCTTGCCTTTTAAAGTGAATGAAAATTGTTAATATTTACGTTGTTGTTTTCCATGTTCTGTAGTTTATGTTCCAGCTTTATCGGACTTATTCATTTTGGCTGTATATCGTCGACGCAATTTGGCAAAGTCTAGTCGTATTTTTCTTGCCTTTTAAAGTGAATGAAAATGGTTAATATTTACGTTGTTGTTTTCCATGTTCTGTAGTTTATGTTCCAGCTTTATCGGACTTATTCATTTTGGCTGTATATCGTCGACGCAATTTGGCAAAGTCTAGTCGTATTTTTCTTGCCTTATTTTGTAAGTTGTCACGTGCTTCAGTACGTAATGATAATTTTATTATTTCACATAGTTATTGTCGTGATTTAATGGGTCAAAATGTTTTAATGTTTTGCGTTAATCTTGTAAACCTATTGAATTTTGTGTTGCAACGGAATTACACATTTTAATAATCAATGATGTGTTTAAAATATAAATATTTGACACAATGAGTGGGCACCAAAGCAGTCAGATTAGATCGGAATCCGCCACAACTCTTAAAACATACAGAAAGGTTCGTAGAACGAACGCCATACTTCCATTGCTTGAACCAGTTCTTTGTGCGCGAGATAATGTTGGCATTGTTATTGTTGATGGTATCTGAGTCAAAAACTGTCGTAAAATAGGACTTTTGGTACAAAGTTTGACGTAATTATTGTTACAATAATATCATGACCATCGAGTGGCTAGAACCGCTCGTTCTTTTTTCGTCCATCGATGTCTTGTTAAATGATATTTAATGAAAAACTGGGTGTATCTTGATGCAGTTATTCCTTCTTTTTCTTTCGCCTGACGGTTGCCATTGGTACCTGTCAAATATATCTTTATATTTCGGATGTCAGGTAATAGTTGTAGTGACTGTTGTAATAAATCGTGATATAGGTGCTCGCGGTGTGCTCGTTGCACGTCGTACGGTAATCGTCTGAAATGACCGCTGCTCTTTCGGAAAGTGGTAGTCATTTTTGGCACATACTGTATGTAGTTCTTGAGCTTGCCGCAACATCGATGTTTTCGGTTACCTTGGTTCGGTATTACGTAATTAAAATTTTAATTTGCTGAACAGTAGTTGTTGGTGCTGAATATAAACGGAATGAATATTGTGTGTGATCTTGGTTAGGGTTCATAATTAATGCAATATTGCCTTTTTTAATAGTCTGATGACATCTGCTTTTCTGTGTGATGTTATGAACAGTCTGGTTAACGTAATATATTTTACTGCCAAATTTCTTGCAGTTATTTCACAGAAATTAAGCTCTAATAGATTTCATAATTTTAATTACAAAAATTTTGCAAAAAATATTCTTTACAACTTATGTAACCATTTTTACTTTATTTTTAGACATATCGCCCTTTAGGTATCGATATCTGGTCGTTTGGAACATTTATAATGTCTGCACTTGTTTTTGTTTGTCAATTTACGCTCCTTTGTGAAGCTCATTCGTGGGTAAGTTAACACGCTCATTTATTGATCCGTGGACAACTTTACTGGCCTCTCCACCAGGTCAAAATTTATAGGGCGGGGGACAAACGGGAGACATTCATGAATCGGGGGAGCCTAACTATGAGGCCGGCCCGGCTTCAGGTTTCTTGATATATATATTAATTTCTTCAATTTGTAGTGATTTGTGCTCAAATTGTGAAGTTGTTCGGTGCCAATAATTGATTCAAGATATTTGCAAGACTTATGTAATGATAGCACCACTTTTAGGGTTAAAAAAACTTGAGCTACCTTTCACCTCACGCTCCTGGTTAGTATTCAATACTGGAACCAGGGGGCGACCAAGGATGGTGGGCAGCCCTGCGGTTTGTCAGCCAGAGAGCGACCAAAATAATGGACTTGCATGAACCGGAGGCAACTTTTTCCGAACATGGGGAGTCCATGGATAGAGGCGGCCCCCGCCCCACCATGGAGAAGCCAGCTTAGTAACTAGGCATAAAACTGTTATCTGTTTATAATTGTTTCTTATTTTTGTGTCTGCCGTCATGGATTTTGAACAGGCCTACCATGGACATATTTTTGTTTATCCATGAATTATAGAATGCCCGACAGAAATCACTGCTGTTCACTCGAAAGGCAACATTAATTTCTGGCTCGCACTGTATGGGTTGTTGAGAGTGTTGTTTGGACTGACCTGGTAGGCAGCAGGGTTTTCAAGCAACCTGACTGACCACCTTGGCCACAAAACGGTCCCTATAGTATTTTTTGTACATATATTATCATCAATATTGATGTCGCCTTTGAAAATCATATCTTATTCAATGTCGGTGTTATTTTATAGAACAACATCTTTCTTGCTACAATTGTCCTGAGCATACTATCGTTCTATGTCTTTTCGCTTGTTTACAATGCATTGCCGATACAATGTTGTGGTCCCGATCCTCCGTATCTTATCGCACAACGCTTGTACGGCACGTGGACGTACTGGCTGCTTCTGTTGATTACAACGGCTGTAGCAATGCTACCAAGGTAAGTCGGAATATCTCGGCGACAAATGCACAGGAAATGGACTATTTCTGTAGGATGATGCTGCTTTTGGAGCACTACAGTTTGGGTTACTTGACGAAAATGCTCACTAGAAATGACTGCTGCTTTTCTAAAGATCAAGCATTAAAGAGAGGTTCAAAAATTTACCTTCCACAAAGACGCCATGCACAAACTTGGAACACATTTCTAATGCGCCAAAAACACGTTAAAAATTTCGAGCAGGTCTCGCCCAAAAATCGATAATTTTTGTTGCAAAGTTATTAACTTCTAAATCGAGCATAGAACGAATTGCACTCATTTGTGGAGAGTGCTTTTATTTGATTTAAAGCCACTGTTACGTATACTGCAAATTCAAGACTTAGTCTATAATATAGTATATAGTCTATATTTTGCAACTTTTCAACAAATTTTCAGTTATAACATCATTTTTTAGGATTTAAAACCTTGCCACTGTTTACCTCACATGACCATGGTGGTTAACCGTATTGCGACATTGTTAGTGGGGCGACCAAATAATCATGGGGGCATGAACCCGTGGACAGCTTCTCACAACCAGGGGTCCGTAGACCTATTATGTGTGCTCCGCACCGGTGAGAAATCAGTATCGTTTGAGGATGGATCAAAAGTAAACGCAGAAAATGCAATTGTGAATTTAATATTGCAAGGCACTTATGTCTAGTTTCACATCCCTCAGCGAAAATTTAGTAATATGAATTCTTTTATATATTTGCAAGATTTTTCCACAAAAAGCTGAAATTATATTATTTTAGGTCTTGTCATTTAGCGTTTGTAGGTTTTTATGTTTCATTTATGATTTGACTAATATTTAGAATTGCTATCCTAGCGTTGTCGCACTCGATCTATCCGCGTCCTGTACTGTTAACTCGGCTTTCGCTCAAAGTAAAACTTCGCCATCTGCAAAAACTGCAGAAAGAACAACAAAAGCTACAACAGCGGCAGCAACCATCTAGAGGAAAAATTTTATTGCCTGAAAGTTTTTACGAGAAACCATCTGACAGTGGAGCTACGAGTTTGTTTAATAAAACAGCCGAAAATGGTGATGCCGGCGGTGTACGCCAGTGGTTTGCTCACTTTACCAAGAGGCGAAATACTGTAAGGGTAAGTTGTTTTCCAAGTTCGCATATAATATTGGCTTTTAACTGCTCATGACGTATTGCCATTGTCTGCTTGTTTGTCGATAGCCAGCAAGTTAGAAATATCTATTTTTGATGTTGAGACAGCTTGAGCCGAGAAATGTAAATAGTATTTCGAAAACGAGATTGTCGTATCACGGCACCAGAATTTAGATATAATATAGAGTTTTGTATTAGACAAACTTTTCAGTTGTCCGTATTCTTTGAAAAGGATGTCTGTATTGTAAGACATGGGGAAATATAAAATAATTGATTTCTAAAGGGGAATGCCATAACTCAGCGACCGATATTAAAAAAACCTCGAAACTTATGTTCAATATTACTGGGCTCTCCATTCGCTTAAAATTTTGCCAGGGGGTATGAACCAGGGGGGCTCTGGTTCTGAACCGGGGGGTGCCCGATTTTGCCAGGTGGCATTTAGCCAAGAGAAAAACTGTTAAAAATCGTGTCAGAAACACTACCAAAACGCTTTTGATGGGCAGAAAAACTATTTTGAAGCAAATATTGACAAAATGTGCGGAATTTTTTGCTTCAGAACGGATTTTTATATACAACTTTTGATATCAAATTTTTTATACTTTGGACCGATTGGAAACTAAAAAATTTTGCCAGAGGCGGTGAACCGGGGGGAGCCTAAAATTTTGCCAGGGGGCATGAACCGGGGGGAGCTGTTCTGAACCAGGGGGAACCGAAAACTGCCAGGGTCCCCCACCCAACCCCAATTTGGAGAGCCCAGATGTTACATCAACCGCACACATCCGTGCAAACTTTTTGTCGTCATCTGCTTCGATAAAGAATTACGCTGTCTGAAATTAGTTGTGCAAAGGTTGGTCTCTTTTGAAATTTTCTTCCATGTTTTTGGAATGTTGTTATCAAATTGCGAATATTATGAATGCCGAACACTACTAGCTTGGATGAGACATTGAAAATACCCCTTTCATACATGTAGCTTAAGCACTACATAATACAAACCCAGTAACCTTCGTATGTCGACAGTGTTGCTTTTGTTTTAATACATTTCTTGTTGAAATGGGGCTAGCGTTGATTCCGCAAATATCATAGTGGAAAAAGATACTTTTACGAAGCATAGGGCATGGTGTCACTGCGCTGGTTGGTTTCCCCAAATGTCGAAGAAATCCTTAATTATTGCATTAAAAGTTGAGATTTATGAATTTCTAAAGTTTCCTTGTTTTTGGCTACAACGAAATGAATTCACAAGTCACGCATTATAAAATTATACTTAAAATGGACATCTCATTACCACTTATATGTGTCTTGTCGGTGTGTTCTGGTCGTTCTTGATCTACAGTAACAGCAAGCTAAAATAGTGTCCACGTTTGCTTCATTTGTTTGTTGATCGACGGAATATACCTATGAGTTTGCACTTTTGCCGTAGGATCAAGATACATTCCTTCGGTATAGAGAGTATCGATCTGCCCGACATGGAGCGCTGACTGCTATTCTAGGTGAACCAATGTTGATTCGACTACCACAGCTGAGTCTAGTTTATTCAGCGACCCTAGCTCAGCCTAGTTGATTCAGCCACCCTAGCTCAGCCTACTGTTGTTTCGGCCACCTAGCTCAGCCTAGTTTATTTGGCCACCCTAGCTCAGTCTAGTTGATTCGGCCACCCTAGCTCAACCTAGTTGATTCAGCCGCCCTAGCTCAGCCTAGTTAATTCGGCCGCCCTAGCTCAGCCTAGTTAATTCGGCCGCCCTAGCTCGCCTAGTTAATTCGGCCGCCCTAGCTCATCCTACTGTTGATTCGATCGCCCTAGCTCATCCTACTGTTGATTCGATCGCCCTAGCTCATCCTACTGTTGATTCGATCGCCCTAGCTCAGTCTACTGTTGGTTCGACCAGCATATCTCAGCCTAGTTGATTCGGCCACCCTAGCTCAGCCAACTGTGATGATTCGGCCACCCTAGCTCAGCCTACTGTTGATTCGTCTGCCCTAGCGCAACCTTGCTGATTGGCAGCCCTAGCTCAGCCTAGTTAATTCGGCCGCCCTAGCTCAGCCTAGTTAATTCGGCCGCCCTAGCTCAGCCTAGTTGATTCGGCCGCCCTAGCGCAGCAAACTGTTGATTCGGCCAACCTAGCTTAGTCTAGTCGGTTCGACCATCCTAGCTTAGCCTAGTTGATTCGACTACCCTAGCTTAGCCTAGTTGATTCGACCACCCTAGCTCATCCTAATTGGTTGGACGCGATAGCGAAGGCTACTGTTGATTCGGCTACCCTAGCTCAGGCTAGTAGATTCGGCCGCCCTAGCTCAGCCTAGTGTTGATCCGAACACCTTAGCTCAGCCTACTGTTGATTGGACCACCCTAGCTCAGCCTACTGTTGGTTCGGCCACTCCAGCTCAGCCTGGTTCAGCTACTCTAGCTCAGCTTAGTTGGATAGCCGCCATAGCCTAGCCTAATTTGATTCGGCAGCCTTAGCTCAGCCTAGTTGATTGGACGCCCTAGCTCAGCCTACTGTTGATTCGGTCGCCCTAGCTCAGCATACAGTTGATTCGGCCGCCTAGCTCGGTCTACTGTTAATTCGGGTACCCTAGCTTAGCCTAGTGGATTCGGCTACCCTAACTCAGTCACCTACTGTTGGTTTGGCCGCCTACTGTTGGTTCGGCCACCATAGCTAAGCCTAGTTGATTGGCGCCCTAATTCATCCTAGTTATTGGCCGCCCTCATGGGCGTAGCAAGGAAATAATTTCGGGGGGGATGATCTGACTCAGGCCTAGATCTTATGTAGCTTCGTTCCTCCCGGCCGGTGTGTTTTTGTCCCGCAGCGCCGAATTTTAGATTTTTAAAGCCAAAAAAGCAATTTCCAGGGTACTCCAACAGAAAAAATGCAGTTCAGCTGAGAAAAAATTTTACTAAGGGGGGACCATTGGTAATTTTTAAGGTCAAAAAATTTCGGGGAGGGGGAATCCCCCCTGGCCGCCCTAATTCATCCTAGTTATTGGCCGCCCTAATTCATCCTAGTTATTGGCCGCCCAAATTCAGCCTAGTTATTGGACGCCTTAGGTCATGCTACTGTTGATTCGGCCACTATAACTCACTCTAGTTGATTGGCCGCCCTTGCTCAGCCTAGTTGATTCGGCCATCCTAGCGCAACCTAGTCGATTGGCCGACCTACTCAACCTAGTTTATTGGCCGGAATAGCTCAGCCTACTGTTGCTTCGCCGCCCTAGCTCTGGCTAGTTGATTGGCCGCCCTAGCTCAGCCTACTGTTGACTCAGGCACCCTAGCCCAGTCCAGTTTATTCGGCCGCCCTAGCTCAGCTTATTGTTGCTTCGGTCGTGGCCCCCGAGTTGTTACTGGTATTAATATTTTTGTTTATTTATACATTCTCAGATAGCTCCTGTCGACTCGACGGCTAATACACCACATGCTTCGTTGTAAGTAATGATTATCTAGCTAGCATAGATCTATGCGTCGTTTGTTTTTAGTTGTGCCGTAGTGTTGTAGTAGCGCACGTATTATGTCTTTGGTCTTGTGTTTAAATAACCTAATAATATTTCTTGGTTAGGTTTGCCGGTATTCGGACATTCCGTTAGGCTCCGGGATTAGTATATTTTGTTCATTCGCGTTCTGTTCGCTTACAAGTATGTTTGGCGTACTTCCCTCGGTAGCTGCAAGCATTTCGACTTGTGATCATATAGGGTAATGATAGAAAATCATCGAGTATCTAAACTTTATGCTTACGAAATGTAAATTTCTGGATTGTGTCAAAATTTTTGGCCATTCTAATGAAAAGCTTTTATAACGCCGCATTTTGTAGTTATCATTTGAGATTTTGAGTTCACGTAGGATATCGCAGTCACTCAGTGTTGTTTAATTATTTTAATGTCATAAACTGTTCTACTGCCATGGATGGAAATAAAAGCCAATCGATCGCGAACAGTTCAGGAAAAATTTGCTTTTATTTTTGTTCGTAAATGTATTGTTTGCTGCTGATCCTGAAAATTTAGGCAGATATTTTATTATGTCTAAGTTTGTCAGAATAGCCATATGCATTTTTCAATTGTTTTATTTATTGAATTCTCGCCCAGAAAGTGTAGTTTTCGGCTTCGCAAATGCGTATAAGGAAGTTGTTTCAACCATATTATGCAGTTTTTCTAGTTTTCTACAAGCTGTGTGATTTCGTTTATTTAACTAGTGGTAGTTAGTTGTAGTGGTGGTGCTAATAGGATAGTAAAATCTACAATCCCGCCACATACGTTTACTTATTACGTTTTTATTGTTTACACATCAGTGAAACACGTCCCTTCTGCTCGACTGCTCACATTCTTTCAGCTCATTTCGGCATAAAGCCTTTCATCCATAGCGGGATATTCCGTTTAATAATTGCTGCAGATTGGTGAATAAATTAAGCTTGTATCTTTCGGCTGAGAGGAGTGTCGTACGGCGGCCACTAAACAAGCGAACAGCAACACATGTGCCCACGTGTCGAACACAGTAAACGTTCCTAACGTGACACCCTGCAGTTGCAATGTACATAACATTGCATCAGTCCATTTGAACTCAGTGCTGACGAAACGCTATTCTAAGCTAGAAAAGTCCATTCGTTGTAAATTATTATTTTCTATCCTGCTTTATGTAATACTGCAGTTTTGGCAAACCTGCCCATTGCCTTCTGCAATGTTCGATGGAATTTTGGGGGGCCCATGTTTATTCTCGTCGAAAATTTTAATATCGGTGAACAAAATTTTGTTCTCTACACTGCGTATGTATTTCCAGGTACTGTTAACTGTCCTACACATATTTTCAGGCTATAAAACGGCGTTTTAACATTAGAAATAGTACTAATTAATATTAAAAAATATTTTTTATTCAGAAAACAATTTAGGAATATTAATCGTGAATTTACTTGAAAATGGGTTTTTTGGGCAAGTGAATATAATAATGTGATTTGTAAAGTGTGAACCTCCTACTGTGGACAGTCCACGTTATATATTTACAACGTAGATGTTGGTTTTTAGAGCGTTTTTGTTTGCACAGTGCGAATACTGTTATATTTGTATGTTATATTATGTTTAAAAGCAAATCAGCATAGCTAAATTAGGCTACAGTTTATTTTTAGCCAGTGTATGCGAAAATAAATTTTACTCCCTCAGT
>JASANE010004212.1:0-31111 GCA_030248225.1 Trileptium ribeirensis | reverse complement strand
ACATAGTTATAGTGGCAGCAGAACGGACATTCAAGTGAAAAGCTATTGGGGTTATTTATGTTAGATCTTGAGAGCATTAGCATACTACGAAACAAATAACCCACGATAGCCCGGCTCGATGCTATCTTTCTCGAAATCCGACAGTCATTTTTAATGTTAACTGTATGCACTTTCTTGCGGCACTTTACCTGATATACCTCACGTAAAATGGTATCAGAAGATAAAAATAGTGCCAAAAATTTGGTCGTAAAAGTTCGAGCAAGATAGGATCGAGCGGCTATTAGGATTATTACGTAAATATCGCGAACATTAACATACAAGCCACAAATGACCCACGACAGCCGCTCGATGAAGAAATTTTACAAGCATGTGATTTTTAACCCCCGGTTTAGGAGCAGCGTTGTGCTGGAAAAAAGCCGGAGATAAACATTTTATGGATTGTATCTCAACAAGTGCTGCAAATATTTGACTCAATTAGGACCATTGTATACAGCTCTAAAGACTGCAAACAGTGCTTTGCTACAGGGCTCTTTTAGGATGCACTATTTGGTTCTAAAGACGTTTTTAGCGGACTTATAAGGCTCAAAATACACAAAAACGGCAATATCTGGGCAACCGCTTAAAGCTAATGGGTGTTATTGATCGCATTGTGTAGAGCGATTGTCTAGGTAGCTGCACATAGTTTACTACTGCTGTTTGGTAAAATAAAAATTGATTTTTGAATGGGCCCATGATATCCCAAATGCATGAGAACGAAAATATTATACGGGTTTGTTAGGAATATCTGGGCATTATTAGCCTCATTTTGTACAGTAATTCATCCTCTATATTGCTACACATGTGTGTCGCTGTTGTTAATATGTACGCTGCAGGGTTGGGTAAATGTGCTTTTGACAGGAACACTCAGAACTCACAAACTAGGCGATAAGTCAAGCTACTTGCATATATAAATAAGCTCGAATTAGATTAAAAAGAAACAATATGTCCCTTAAAGTAAACCAAAATCATAAGAGTAAAACTATGTTTCGGTTAATTGTCTATCACCGAAGTATGCATTATATAAATACAACAAAATCTATATAACACGGTGATTTATTCAAGCTTCCACAATTCTATTCATGCTGTACATTATAGCTACAGTTTAAACAATTTCGGCATTCAATCGAGCAAACTTCATTAAGCACCATGCATACATAGCTAGCACTTCCGGAAGCAGCGGAAACTGGTAGCATACCTATGAAGGCAGTAAACATTTATAGCATTTCAGGATCCGCAGAGGCGAACCTATAGCTTATTTTTGCGGTGGATCTAAGCGAAACCGGGATAAAATCCACAACTTTCTGCATCGCTTATAACCTCACACATTATTCTGCATACAAAATTGTGTTCAAGTTTGCATTCGGTATTCTTCACTTATCATTCACCAAATTTAGATTGTCAATCCTGTTCAATGTGTGCAAACCAAATTCCACAGAATCTTTATAACCACTACACATAGAGCGTTATCGAGGTTCTGACACTGATGGGGCGGAAGCACTGAGCCCGTGTGGGCTCGCCACAATCTCGCTTTGGATCACCACGACCCCTAGATCCCAGTATCCCGGTTTACCAGAAATTTTGGCTGCCAGATTTCTAAACCTTTACTCTAGGACCCCTAAATTTCTTGCTTTCGACCACTTTTAACCTTGAATTGTTTTTTAAAATTATTTTAGCACTTGAAGTTTTATATAACAAACACATGCTCAGCCTGCGTCCAACTTGTATTTCAGTATAAATTAATTTCAATGTCTAAAAAACAAAAGATATAATTGAGATCAAAACATGATGGCCTCCGACATTGTGCACTCCTTCCCCTCCCGGGTTCAGGGGTCACACCTGAGCCAGGGCTCTACAGGAAAATCTGAAACAACCGACAGACACTGCAGATTTGGATACGTATATACTAAAAACACATAGAACACAGTTTATCGGTCCAATTATTCAACAATACTCGCCAGAAATAAAAAGTGCTATTCATTCGACGTTTACACGACCTTCATTCGATGTTCGTCTGAAGATTTAAAATTATATTCAAAAGGTGTTCGAATTTAGTTTCAGAACAACCAACTTACTTTAGCATCAGCCCAGCTCTCCAGACAAAGGTTTTGAAAACAGCAGAAAAAACTGCCATTTTGAGCAACTATAGCATCTTGAAGAAAAATGATCAGCGTAAGAACGTAGTGACATTTAGTTTATTTAGAAGAACTATTTATCAATACCCTTCTATAATAGCAATTTTGTCCTGTTAATGTTTTATAAATTTATGGTTATGCATATTTTAGATAATGTTTCCTTTTCATGTTCCCACCATGATTTGTCAATTAGAAGCGCATAAATTCAGTCTCTTGTAACCTTTCAGAAAATTATGCAAATATATAAAAGTCGATTCACATTGCTGAATTATACTTTATTATCTACAGCCAGCATTCCAATGGATACAACTTTCAAAAGTGCAAGAGAAGAAACGTTCAATCCTTCATCACGATTCTCGACGAGAGAAATAGAGGACTATTATAGCAGCATTTGGTACAGTACTCGCCAGAAACTGTCTGTAGTAATACTATTACATATCGAACAAAATACTGTACGCGTCCGACATGACCGTCGTATTTCGAACGCGCAAATTCTAGCGAGTGGGTCGCTCGAGATTTCAAAACTATTTAAGTTATTAATAAATTCTATTTTTAGAACAAAATATATTTCGAACCAATCTCAAGCAAGTCGCGAGCGAGCGACAGTCATTTCTGACGGATACTATACCTTTCTGCGAATAATTCTCGAACAAACATCGAACAGCTAATAAAACAAGTTATTCTTAAAAATTTCTAGCTTTCTGGAACTTGGAATTTCAAACGCTGTAGTTATGGAACGCATATCCAGCTCCAAAAACCTGAATTTATGATAAATCATTGTGAAATTGAGTTATGCCGTAATATTTTGAATGTTTGACCAATATGTTGTATATGTAAATCAAGACATGATGATTGTCTTTAAGGTAAAAGGCGATAATTTTAGACATTACTGACAAGCAATATTAATTGATAAAGTTCTACCGAATCATTGCATTGCTTTAGGACCTACACATTCCATCGCTTTGCAATACGCAATCTATAAGGTTTGCCACATTTTAGGTACAACTCAACAATGATCACGCTACTTATTGTAAAACCTATGAGACAACTCAAGCGTAATTCGAATCCTTAGCTAAACGCAAACATCTAAAGATCAGAAATAAAAACCTTTATTGCATAGTAAGTTACGGAAAGAAATAAAAGCAAGCCTTTTGCGAAAAATTCCATGACTGTCGCGCAAAATTCGCGAATGGCAATTAAACTGCTAATAATTTTTGCAAACTATTAATGAAAATTTTACTTTCATTTCTGTTCGTAATTGTAAGGTATTATTTAGATTATTACCATCAACCTTAAACATCAAAAAAAAATCAAACATAAAGCTTAAAGCACGCCTAATATTTTTGCCAGTAAACGAATTCAGCTGCTAATTCACTAGCAATACACAACATTAACATTGCTTCGAAACATAAAGTTTAATAAAGTATGAACGAAACACTTCCATTACCCCAAAACATGATCCTTCTTGCGATGGCGCACACGCGATAGGTGGTAGATTATTTTGATGGCCATAAACGCAGTTCGCTTTTGTCTTAATCGTTAATGTAATTTTGTGCCCGTCAAAATGATCGATTGTCACGCCTTCGGTAAAGGAAGAAACAGGAGTTTGGATTGTGATGTCCCAATGATCCGGCTGCTATAATACATTTAAATTAGAACATGTATAATATGTTATTGAATTTTGACTGTAGTGATGAAACATTCGAAGCGAAGAGTACTTATTAGTCGTGACAGAGGGGAAATTTGACAATGTCTGTTACTGCGTTTCAGGGCGACACGCAAAACTCTGCTTTACTTTCGCAGATTGATTCGTGCGACAGTCTATTTGAATGTTTATCTATCCGCACCCTTCAGGTAGGCACGAAGTCCGATTCTTAAATCTTCAGCCCCCTCTCGCTTTGAGAATTTGAAATTGGAGAAGGCGAATTACTATAATTCATAAAATGAGACTGAAAACACGTGTATAGCTCGAGTAGTTGTCGAGGTATTATCAGTTTATGGAACTATGCGCACATTGCAAAACCCTTTTTGACCCAACACTGCAGCCTAAATAATGACAATAGCAGCGCACCGTTTGCAGCTATAATACGCGTGAGAAATGACTCCTGTTCGCGCAATGCTGGCCCGCCGCTCGAAATATTGCTCACTCACTCGAAGTGCGACAGTCATTTATGGTGCTTACTGTACATTGAGAACGAGTTGCTGTAATGCGACTAATATCTAAATCGGTTGTTGAGCTACAAAAAGTAACGTGATTTTTTGGGCTTTGTCGAGACCCGATCCGAGCTCCTTTCTCCTGTTTTTTCATCGGGACGGGGCTGAAGATTTAAGAATCGGACTTCGTGCCTACCTGAAGGGTGCGGATAGATAAACATTCAAATATATAGGCTGTCGCACGAATCAATCCGCCCAAGTAAAGCAGAGTCTTGCGTGTCGCTTTGAAACGCAATAACAGACATTGTCAAATTTCACCACTGTCACGACTAATATGGACTCTTCACTTCGAACGTTTCATCACTACAGTCAAGGTTCAATAATACGCATAACTCAGCTTTACTTGGGCGGATTGATTTGTGCGACAGGCTATTTGAATGTTTGGTATATCTATCCGTACCATCAGGTAGGCGCGAAGTCCGATTCTTAAATCTCCCCCTCCCGCTGAAAAAACAGGCGAAAGGAGCTCGGGTCGGGTCTCGACGGGGCCCAAAAAATCACGTTACTTACTGTAACTCAACAACCGGTTTAGATTACAGCAATTGGTTTGAGCGAGTGAGCAATGTTTCGAGCAGCGAGCCAGCATTGCGCGAACAGGAGTCATTTCTGACGCGTATTGTAGCTGCAAACGGTGTGCTGCTATTGTCATTATTTACGCTGCAGGGTTGGGTCAAAAAGGGTTTTCAATTTGCGCATAGTTCCATAAACTGATAATACCTCGACAACTACTCGAGCTATATACGTGTTTTCAGTCTCATTTCATGAATTCATAGTAATTCGCCCTCTCCAATTTCATAAATTTTTTCAATATTTATTTGAAAATAGCTTTTCCGTCTATCAGAAGCGTTTTGGTGATTTTAACCGTTTTTGCCCTGGCAAAATGCCCCCGGCGAAATAAAGTGCCTCCTTATGCCTAGCCCCTGCTCCCTGGCAAAATTTTCAGCGCATTAAGAGCCCAGTAGCTTTAAAACAATTGCGTTATAAACCCATAGTTTACCTCAACAAATTAAATACTTACCATTTAAAATTTTGAAAACGTCTTTTCAGAAATTTTAAACTTTACTTTATAACTCGAAACCGGATGCTCTGATATACAATTGTTATATAGCAAACCTGTAGCCTTGTTGGGAAGATTCTGCCAGGTACAGATTCTGTTTTTTATTTGACAATTCTGAGAAAATAATATAACATAAAATATCAGTGGATCCCACGTCAAATTTTTTCAGGGAAGTCGTACTCGGACTGTTTAATGTTGTCCTAAAGGCACTGCATAAGTTAGTAAATTTCCAGTGTAACAAAAAACCAAGTGTTAAATCTTTCTAAAGTTGAGTATATGCGCGATGGAAACAGATAAAACAATAATTTTTCGTCTCAGTCTCCTAAGCGAACACTGCTCTTCACGATCGCCCAGTTTCAATTATTACCATCAGATTTTTCAATTATATTTAATAAAAAAGCGCCTCGGTCGGCGGCATTACCGTCATGAAAATTGACCTTTAGTAGTTTTATGGTTTCATACAGTGTACATAGGCCTAATACAATAAATCAGCACGGTATCGGGTTAATTAACCAAACCTGTACAGCCGCAAACAACTCTAAGAAGCTAAACCTAAAGAATCTTAAATCAGTCAAGCTGTACAATCTGGTACTAATATCAAAAATTGAAAGATAACGCATAGATTATTTGACTACTACAACCAGCTTACGAAACAGACATGAAACACTGTGTGAACATGAACCATTAAAAATCCGATCATAAACAACGAAGCAAAAAAACTGATGTGACTTATGGTGAGATACAAATTCTCGAAATCTAAGTAAAAAAACTACAACCATAAATAAACAGCAAGTTCTACAGGTTGTTTTCATTAAACCGAATTGCACTTTGGTGCCAATAAATTAATTTGTATCTCCAACAGAAATCCGAAACTCACAGTTCGAGTATTTACCTGTAACCAAAACTAGCAAAAAACAAAACACTTGACTTGTATCGATCAAGGAACTAGCTACTAGACATATAGTAGAGCTTATGTTCAGTATGGACCATTCCTCTATCGTTAAGCCTAACGTTTTCTTGACACGAAACAAAATTTCACATACGTTGAAATCGTTTAGCGGCAGGCTATCCAAAGCAACATACAGTAGTTCCTCTTGTGCCTTGTCTGTAGTCCACGTCTTGCTGACTTCACTTTTGAATCCAACACCGATATACGTTCTGGGTGCACTGAAATACTATAAATGGTAAAAATGCAAAAAGTAAATGATTACTGCGCATCATCGTATGCATAGTACGCTGTGAGCCTAAACTAGATAGGTACATAACATAACTAGAGACATATCTCGTGGCCAAGAAAGTGAATTCTGAGTACATATAAAAGTTCCTGAAAATACTTACGTTTCGTTAGACTCAAAACAAAACTCAAGTACTACAGTACCACATATAGCAAGATATAGCTTTGTTCTCTGAACGAATTGAGCCCAAGCGCGGTTGAATCAATCTAGTCGTTGAGGAGATATGGCTAATTTTGTGTTTTCGGGGTCCCAAAGGCCCATTTACAACCAATCTTAACCCTACCCTGCTAGACAGGTGAGATCAATAGCGACGCAGCGTATATAGCTATATAGAGCTTTGATTTCTGAACAAAATGACACCAATCTTGGCCGAATTGGTCCAGTGGTTGAAGAACTATATCCAATTTGGTGTTTTCAGGGTCCGAAGGGCCCATGTATAAACAATCATAACACAACCCTGCTCGACAGGTGCAGTCAATCGCAAGGCAACGCATATAACTATTTAGAGCCTTGCTTGTTGAACAAAACGAGCCCAATCTTAGCCGAATCGCTCCAGCGGCTAAGGAGATATAACCAATAAGTGTCCCCAGGGTCCATTTTAAAACCCATTTTGACCCAAGCCTGGAGCGTAGATGACCTCGGCAACAACAACAACTACATAGCTTTATAGAGCTAGATTTTCTGAACAAAATGAGCCTGAATTCGGCCGGACGACACCCGCCGTTGTCGAGATATGACTCATAACGTATTTCAGTGAGATCTCTAGGGATCCTTCATTGGCTCTTTCGGACCCCCTTTTGAGGGGGAAGACGATGGAATCGGTTTTTGCGTCTAAAAACGGCCCGAAGAGATTTCAAGCTTGCGAATGAGGTATCGCACGACCTGATTTGTCCATCAGAAGTTGAGTTATGCATGTCACACGAAAAAACGATATAGTCTGTACCAATTAGCGGGTGGTTGACGGACAGTAAGGCAACGTACTAGGGACTTGTCTCATGGCCAAGAAAGTGAATTCTGAGCGTATATATAAGTTAGGAAAATACTTATGTTTTGTTAAAGTCGAAGATCCAAAACAAAACTCAAAAAGTAGAGCACCATATATAGCTTTGTTCTCTAAACAAAATGAGCACGAATTTAGCCGAATCGCTGCTGGGATTGAGGAGAAATGTCCAATTTGGTGTTTTCGGGGTCCTGGGCCCATGTATAAACTATCTTCATCCAACCCGGCTCGACAGGTGCAGTCAATAGCAACACAGTGTATATAGCAATATAGAGCTTAGCATTCTGAACAAAATGAGCACAATCTTAGCCGAATCGCTCCAGTGGTTGAGGAGATAATGGCCAATTTGGTGTTTTCTGGGTCCCAAGGGTCCATTTTAAAACCAATTTTGACCCAAGCCTGCAACGTAGGTGACCTCGGCATCAACAACATCTACATAGCTTGATAGAGCTAAAAACAAAATGAGCCCAAATGAGGCCAGATCACACCGGTGGTTGTCGATATATGACCCATAACGTGTTTTGGTGGGATCCCTAGGGACTTTATCTGAGCCCTTTTGAAGGGGAAGAAGTTGGAATCGGTTTTTGCGTCTAACTAAAGGGCACAAATAGAGATTTCGAGTTTTCGAATGAGATATCGCACGACCTGATGTGCCTGTCAGAAGTTGAGTTATGCATGTCAAACGAAAAAACCCACAAACAGACGCTGCCAAATTTCACACTTCTAGTAAGAATTCTTCGCTTCGCTCGTTTCACTCACTCACTCAAAATTCAATAATGCAGCGGGGACTGTGCTTGCTCGGCCACATATTGAAAATGCAATCAGTTTATGTTAGCCAACCTGGTAGCAATCACACATACTCAGAATTGCTTATGTTGCTGTGCTATGTTCACGTTCGAAAGTTCCTGGTTAAGTGCTTCCAGGCAATCCATACTTTGCTGTTCAAATCAGGTGGAGCAAGCTCAGTTTCGACATATATACATATGTACATCCCTGCTTTGTGAAAGACTCGAACAACTACCGCAAGCATCTGCTTGGGGTTGTTTTTAATATAAGTATAAGAAGGACATGTCAGTTTCGACATGTATATACATCGCTGCTTTGTGAAAGGGTCAAACAACTACCGCAAGTATCGGGTTGTTTTTAAAATATGTATAAGAACGACATGTCAGTTTTGACATGTATATACACAGCTGCTTTGTGAAAGAGTCAAATACCTACCGCAAGTATCTGCCTGGGGTTGTTTTTAATATAAGTATAAGAAGGACATGTCAGGTTCGACGTATATACATCGCTGCTTTGTGAAAGAGTCAAACAACTACCGCAAGTAGCTGCCTGGGGTTGTTTTTAATATAAGTATAAGAAGGACAATGCCAACAAGTTTACGAAGAACAAATGCTCGAGAAATGACGATCTTACTCATATTTTAAAAATCAATTTGTTAAATCAGAATTTTTTGTCGAGCTGTGAAAAGAAATACAATTGATTACTGTGCTAGTTTGTATCACGGCTGCAGCAAAAATGCGGAAAATTTTAAATCAACATTTTCATGGGAATTGCGGTTTCGGTATGAATTTTGTCTTTTGCCGGAACAGAAACCGTGATCAAATTTCTGTTACTCCGTAAAATGTATATACAGATATGTAGGAATAACCCAAATCATGAAACTGGGAGTAAGAGAAATTCAGAATCCCGCAAGATTCGACTTAAGGTTGAGGCTAGTTTTTACCTCGGGTGCACGCTTTTCGATGTCCACATACTTAAATTTAAATTGTAGCAAAATGTTCATTTCCGATAAGAAATAGGCTTTCGAACAAAACCATACTTATTCAGAAACATATCGCCTGTGATTCACAGGTCACTCCGTGATGCAGAATAAGTGCTTACATGCATATGAACGTACACGAATTTAAATCATTGTACTAACATTCTTTTGTTCTATAGTCTATAAACAATATGCATTTTAAGGATAATGGTTTATAGCTTTGCAGAGAGTAAGATCGTTTGAAAACGTTCGTAAATGATAACGTAATTCACTTTTGTATGTGTTTAACTGCATCAAAGTAAAAGCATAATAATACTGTTGGCATGTGAGTGAGAGACTTTTAGTTCGCGGCTACCTGCTGAAATTCAAGTCTTGTTCACAGACACCGGGAAAACATACAGGTTTTTTAGGCCAACGAAGACTTGAAATTGTATGCCTGTGACAGTAGCTTTGCCTGCTAACATTATTTGAATCATTCTCTGGGCTCTCCAAATTAGAGAGCGGGTGCCCTTTGGCATTTCCAAGTGCCTCTGGCAAAAACAGGGTTCGTGCCCCCTGGCAAATTTCGGGCTCTCCCTGGTCATCGCCTTTTAGCAAATTTTTTTGTTTCCGCTCGTTAAAAACACTGATATAAAATATGATCAAAATATGTACCAAAATTTGGTCCTGAAGACAAAAAATTGGCAAATTTTGTCAAAATTTGCTTCAAGATCGGTTTTTCTCGCCACAAAAAGGCGATATGATTCTCAACCATTTTTCTCGTGGCAAAATGTCCCCTAGTTCGTAACGAGCCCCCCGGGTCATGCCCCGCAGCAAAATTTTCAGCCAATGGAGGGCCCATATTCTACTGCAACCAATATATATAACGATGTGTTCTTTGCTTGCAACTCGTATATACATCGTAAGAAGCAGGATGCGGAACGTTTTCATTTTTGGAATCGACTTCCCTGCCGGCAAAAATACAAGTTTGTCGCCATTTGTATAACTGGCCACGCCAAAAACATACTGTTGTGTTGATTTCACTTGGAAGAACATGAGTACGTGATAGCCCGACATCAGCTTTTCTTCACTTTCGTTCAAGCTTAATGTCACGTCTATACTGGATTTTGGACTCCAGTCAAAAACATACGTAACACACTAACGTGTACGCGAACAGTTCTTTGTCAGTAGGTCGATCATCATCGGTCCATGTTCGCACAGGCTCGAAGCCTTTGGTATTTTCGTTGATATCAACGACGACACCGTTGGGATGTTCGCTGATCCATCGCTTCGCTGCCGCTTCCAACTCAGCGCATTCTTTTGCATCCACTTTGCCAAACATTTGTGGAACGTCCGCCATTTTAATACTTTCAAATAGCCTGATAAATTTAGGAATCTAAACAGGTTTATACAAACAATATTAACGGTATATCTAAATGCCAAATATAATTTGCGCAAAATCCGTTCCTGAAGTTCTGCAAACTTTAACCCTGTCATGCCCGAATTAATTTGTGTATCGTGCAATGTTTCACAAACTCAAGCCTGCGCTAGGGATCGAACCCGAAACGCACGGGTGAAACTTGTGTACGCAAACCACTGAGCTATCTGAGAGCTGTCGCTCGGTTCCTTAAAGAACCTCACTATGCGAGCGAACAACAACGCGCGTTCAAACGTACAATATACGACAAACTCAGTAAACACAACGAGTCGCAATATGCGTTGGGTCCATTTGGGCCTAGTGGGCATGAGAGGGTTAAGTATGTAGCTGGAAAATACGTAGAAAGCAGTTATACGTGACCATAGTTCTTAACTTGAACAGTTTACACTTTAAATCCTGCTACAAGTTATTATTCTCGACTTTTCCAATTTAAACGTAGACCCATAGAATATGTGGGTCATTTCACGAAACCATGTACGTTTGAAACACCATTTTTGAAGCCAAAATGAAACGTTTTCGTATGTACAGTGTCTATACCCCTTCCGACATAAAATAACCTGATTTTTTGAATATCGATGTCTCTATGCAAAACGAGCTACCTGAAACCTGCTACAGGGGCCGCAAAGAGTACCCATTGGAGTCAAATTTTAATCCGAAATAAGGCATTATTCTGCAGGGTAACGCAGTGACACATGAACTATGGTCTGTTTGTATGCAAGTCCGACCAAAAGGGTCACGGTCAAGCCATTTGGAGGATTTGCGAGTTAAAATTGGTGCAGCTAGGGCCCTTTTATGGTTAAAAATCGACCAATTTAGAACAACCTTGTCGCAGAAGTTTTTATAGCGCAACGGAGACAGCACCTACAGATACCATTTTAAGCTCACAAACCAACCTTGAGCGAGGGATGTCTGACAAAAAAATTTCAGCCAGATCCTTAGGCCTTGTAAAAATTGGCACCCCGATATGTGTTAGTCGGGGGGCTAAACCTGAGGTCGGGGGCTACACTTCAGGTTGGAGGGGGGCTACACCTCAGGTCGGGGGGGGGCTACACCTCAGGTCGGGGGGGGGCTACACCTTCCTACAACATACATTGCGGGAAAGTTTAGCTACTTCTAAAGATTCTAGATATGGTTTAACACGCTGCTGGTGTAAAACAAGCAATTGAACTATGATTAGCATACGTTTAGGTAATGATACCAAGGACAATGCGCACAATAGATGTGCGGGCAGGCAGAAGGGTTCTCTAGCTGCCCAGTTAACCGCACGGCCCGTATCATGGTGCAATGATGATAAACTTATGTAATAATATGGTTCTTGCGACCTTCGGTTTCGTTTACTATACATGCGGTCGGGGGCTACACGTCAGGTCGGAGGGAGCTACATTTTCATTAAAATCTTTTAATACATGGGTCGATTCTAGTGCGGCGTTAGTATGTTTCTATCCGGCCTATTGTAAGACTGTATGCTAAATTTGGCTTTTTTAAATTTAATTTTCAGCAGGTCGGGGGGGGGGCTAAATTTTGCATACCCCATTTTTGACACTTTATAACCTGCGACCTTATAATCAAACAACACATGGACAGACGCTGATATTCTTTTTTTCAATAACACCTGCACAATTACGATTACCATTACATAGCATTTTTGGCGCTAGTGCACTTTGACGTTATTTACCAGCGTACGCAAGCTGCCAGATTTAACCTTGGTCGGGGGCTACATGTCATGAAAAAATTTTTAGGAAGCTTTACGTCAGCTTCAGTGTCGATGCTTCTCCTAATAATGCTCAGGTAGATACTTTGGGAAGCTGCCTTCAATGGGCCAGTACTTATTGCGTTTATTCTTTAGTTAAGTTATGTTTAACATTACGACAGAAGCGCCAAACAAATGTCACTTTCAATATGTCAAAACAACACACACGCGACACGCGCTGGTGTTATACGTCAATAAAAATGTTGTTCTTGCGCATTTTGATCGTATCCTACTTAAGCTTAAGTCTTTACAAAAAGCAGTGTTAGCCCATTCCAAAGGATAGATTTAGGCCACATCACAGGCGGACGAAATATAATTAATCTAAATCCACAAATGACTTGGTGGCACGAACGCTTGCCTATCCGCAGTAGGGGTGTGGAGAACACACTATTCAAAGCTCACATCCACGTTCGTTAAATTTTTTATTGTTCGTTATCCCAGTTTCCCGAAATCCCAATGTTAAACTAGATCCATCATTTAAAAAATCTTCCTAAATTGTTTTCCGTATGATAAATACTTATTGAAAAATAATTACTACAATTTCTAATGTTAACACCTGAAAATATTTATATGATAGTTGCAAGTACCTGAAAATATACAGCATATATGCAAAAATTTAATCTCCCCACTTTGAAATTTCTCCAGAAATGAACGCAAGACCTGTCAATGTTCCCACTTACTTTTCAGAAAGCTGTGATCAGCCCAGGAATAAAATAGTCAAACGAATCTAACATACATAAAAATGGCTGGTTGGGCGAGACCTGTAATAACACTGTGAATTCAACTGACTTAACCAGCTAGCACAGCTGGCCTTTGCATTACCACTACGACATCCATACTGGGTCCTTGAGCCCCGATAGAGGACCCGAATGTTGTAAGGAAGGCTCGGATGTCACAAAAGAGAGGCATTGAATGTCGTAAAGGGGCCCCTACCAGCTACTATATTCTATAGGTCCAATGCTTTTATCGAAATCTAAAAAGTTACTCTTCTGGTTTCTACAGGGCTTCCAAAAATTCTTTTTAGGTTACTACCAATATTAGATAAAAGAGACGACGGACAGAAAGACAAAAAACCAATACAAGCGCTAGAAAAAACGACTAAAAAGACAAGAATGACGTATATGCCGCACAGGAAAGCAAATATGAGAGTTCAGCAACACTGAACTTATAGAAGATTTCGATGGGAACGGAGCATCGCTCGTCCTGGCGACCAGAATGATACCTTGCACGAGTAAGACTGAAAAATGGAAATCCGGTCGATTTATGAAATAGAATTATCCAGTATATGAGTTTGTCGGTAGTCACGGAAAATTGCACGACACACATTTGAACTAGCATTGGTATTCGCGCACAACGGGTCACAGACCCATCTCTACATGATTTCCAAGGTTTTCTGTATCACAGAGATTATTCCATTTCAGTAGCTCAAGGGTAAACATGCATTGATGTTTGGCGAATTGGATTCTCACAAGGATCAAAATCAACAGAGCACCAAGTCAACTGATTTTGATCAATTTTCGGGTCAAACTTTGATAAAAATGTTCTAAGTGAATTAATTGACGTATGTAGAATAACGCGCTGGAGCTCAGTAGGACTTGCAGGGAGTTCAGGATAAAATGAGAAGCAAAATTAAACAGAGCACATACACTGATATTCACAAAACGTGATCTTAATACACAACTTACAAACAAATATGCACTCTCAATTTCGCAGGTTCGTAATTTCTGTTTTATAGATTTTATGTTCCTTAGCCACTAAAACGGACAGAAAATAAAAATACGTTGAATGTGAGGTGGTTTGACTTGAAAAAGCAAATAGCCGAGTTAGTTGCTCATCGAAGCTTTAACTCTATGCACTAAAACTTGTCCCTTTATTTTTCACTTTGTGGCATGCGTCGCAGTTGCTGTACGCTGGTATACATAAACAAACAGAACGACTCGGTCACAAACGATATTGTAGAATCAGCCATATTCAACGTCTAAAGCATCATTATTTTACCGCCTTGAGTACCATAAGCAGTAACATATATGCTTGAAAACGGGTCAATAACCTTAACCTCTGACCACGTTGACCCGCAGGCTGACAGTCCATGACCTGTTACCAGTAATTAAATTCGTAGACATGACCGGCCTGGTCCGGATTCCAAACCGTCATAATCTATTTATATTAATAGCCCGTGGAAGGTAACATACTAACATTGCTACACAAGGACAACAAAAAATGTTTATTGAAAAATACATATTCCTATAACAAAAACGTAAAATACATGAATAATTGAGCCACCGTAAGACCAATGTATATATACTGGATGCATATTTAACAGCACGTAAACAGCATGGAGATATGTTTACGTATATATATCAGCTGTTTGTCGGGTAATTTGAAAGCACGCCCTTATGCAACAAGCTTGCATTATAATAAAAACATTGTATTTGCTTCTTCAATAAACTCCCATTGCTCTATCTGTATTTGCGCATTTTATAGGCAAGTACAGTCCTAAAGGACGAGGTCGTGGGCACATCACTGCTACGATGGCGATAAATATCTGATATAATATTCTACGGAACTGTGTTGAACTGGCAGAACAAGCGGACGTTTTTGCTTGCAGGCTATGGTATAGTCTAAGGGTTAATCATTCCGTCCACCAGTTCCTGCGTTGCATACACCTATAGCATGCACAGCAACATGCCCAAAATTGAATGACATCGCGGTCGTCGTAGGTCTGGTTCGCAACTTTGTATATATGTAGACTACACAAAAATTGTATACATTCTGAATTAGGAACATAACAGACCGCTCCAAATTTTTGTATAGTACAATTCGGTATTAAGGAACGCCCATTGTAACATGTTTCTTGTTAAAACGAATACACAATGAGGAAATTTAAAGGATTGTTTTCAGATATTTGCAGAATAGGAAGTTTTGAGTGACGCTGTAACTCGGGGCAGATCAAGCACTAGACCCGCGACCCGCCGTGAAAATCCACAAAGTTGACCCATGATCCACAAGTCACATTTTCAACCCTGTTAACACCTTCTACATCAAACTGATCCGCACTAATATTTTCAAATGCAACACTGTCCCTGACCATCACTTCCAAGCACAGTCGGATGATATTCCGACCAAAGCCATTTTCGATTCACTTTGGGACACTGGCTCTACAATTGGTATGTAAAAGATAACAGTATTGTAAGCAGGGCGGCGGATTTTAATAACTTCTCTCCGTTGCCTATACCCATGTCTGCCATTGCATTGTTATAATTGTTTCCTCTCGTGAAATCAACTAACTTCGAGACAGTTTCAAGGCACTCCATAAATTGTAAAACGGCATTTCGAACAGCAAGAAGTCATTTCTGCGAAACCGATATGAAATAGAACGAAAACAATTTACATCTTTTTCCACGGTGGGTCGGCCCAATGGCCGAAGCAACCCTGAGGACCGGAAATAAAATACAGGCCATATCGTTTTCGATATATTAAGCCTTAGCTATTTACAAGAGAACATACACTAAGCCTAACTCGATGCCGTTCTGCACCAGGAACAGTAAAATGAAGCATTTTGTAATGACAATGGTAATTACAAAACATGGTAATGTACAATTTCCAACATCATGACCCGTGCAGCATTGTCTTGCCGTATACGATCAAGAGGAACAAGTATTTGCTACTTCACTAGGACCAAGTACCAGGAACAGAACACAACTCCGGCTAGAAAGCATCAATCTTTGAACTTACTCCCTGGCAGCGATCGCACTCCCCCTAGTTTTCGACATCATTCCACACATTATGCCAAAAGAAATGCACTGAAATTATATATATCCAGCATTGGATTGAGGCCACATTCTCTGTCCACTCAACGTCTAGAGTCTCTATGCTGTGCGAGCCTGCACGAAACAGTTCCACGATGCGCAACTGTTAGTACCGCAGTAATCCACGCATGCAAGAATTGCTCCTGGGACGCTACAAGTCTTCGTCAGCTTCTTGAACAACAATTCATCTCGAATAACAATAAATTAGCTATCAGCCCCCTGTTAGTTAAGCCATCCACATACTTCCTGTGGCGACAAATTGATAACCAACACCAAAATCAACATTCCGCCTTTCATAAAGTTACAAATATCATTAGAATCCATATTTCCTAAATGTTAAGTAGTTGCCGAAAGACAACGTAAAATTAATTTTAACTGCTCGGTCGCCGGACTGCCGTTATCCTCACCGTCGCTTTGATTTTTTTTATTTTTGAACAATTATAGCCGGTTTGAATATGAAAGGCACAAATTTGAGACGAACAGTTACGAAATCGTTTTTCGCGTGTCTTTCATAGTGGTTTGTGATATATACACATCGTTTCGACTCCTAAAACCTGTCCAATACCACTCATGTTGTACATCGCATACGCATTTTAGTACATTATACTAGATCAGCACGTTGTCTAACGTAATGAATAGAGTGCAGGCACTGAAGATTTAATGCAGACAGACAATGCTGAAATGTGCCGGCACTCTGAAAGGAGTTTTGGACTTATACAAGACCACAAACGCACCAGACAAATATCATCGCTGTCATTGCGAATATATATTTGATTGCATATCCATTTTGAAGGTCAAGTCTCAGGTTAAATCGTGTTACCAATGTATACTTATGAGTGTAAACTTAAGTAACCATATCTCTTGATACATTTGTAAGCAACTACAAACAAAGGTAAGTAACCTTTGATGACCCAATAATTTAAGGCTATAAGGAGTATCTAAATGTACATAACAATCTTTCACTAACCAAAAAAACCAAAAAAATAATAACCAAAAAACACGAGATATTAAACTTCCAAGTAAACAAAATGATATAATTACATTGTTAACGTTTATAATGCATTTCACAAAAAAACTGTAAAAAACGTCGTTAACAACTGCAACGCTAACGGTTGCTACTTATTCGTCAGCAAACGATACTTTTATTACAATGCTTCATCGCAGGGATAATATATTTTACCCAACAATTTTCCTTACGATTTAATTGAAACGATGTCGCGGAACAGATGCAACCAAAGTCTCGGTCCACAGCAGTCCCCCTATACAAAATGTAGTAGTACACTCGTGCACTTACCATGACGTCATAGATGTGTCCGTGCCATGATAGGTATATGTTACAAGAATAAGTTTTGGAATAGCACTATTTCACTATGACCATTTTAGTTGTCAATTTTGACAATATACCATTTGATTTTCGCTAACATAAAATTTATTAACGAAATTTTGTCGGATATGAATTTAAAAACCGGGGAAAATAAACTGAAAATGAAGCGCCGTTTCGATAACGGCTTTGTATTATATCGTTCGTTCGTGATAATTGGAAACGCTAATTTTGGGCTATAACAAAAAGAATCAACTGAACAGTAGCAAGAGATTTCCCACCTGTATAGCATCGGTTAGTATAAAATAGTAATTGGTGAGTTCATTTTATGCTAGTTGTCCATAAGCTAACGCTTGGAAACCGCTCGGAAAAAAGAATACACGTCGGTTATAGAATTGAAACCAAGCGGAGTTTTCACCTATTAATTTCGCTAGTGGCTAATATCGTAAAAAATTTATTATCCGTCGGTGGAGTTAACTCATTACCGGAAGGATGGATCTTCACAATTTTTTATTTTATCATAAATTCGGCCTATTTCTGTTTTATCATTAGGCAGTAAACCACCATTTCATTGGATGGTAAACCCGCCGACTACGTTCTTACGGGTCAAAATGGACCCCAAAGGGATCAAGGATCATATTTTTAGAAATTTGGCCATCCGGGTATCTACCTTTAGCGCCCTATATCCTAAAATAGAGGCTTTACAGCGAAGAACGAAGCAAAATATTCTCATCGAGATGGACAATTTTGTTGCTCGACAATTCTTGTCAGAGGTATTGTGTTCGACCTATGAGCCAAAGTTTAAAAAGCACCCAAAAAAAATTTCTACAATACAAGCTTTTTAACAACGACTTTATACAGTTATTTAACCCGTTAAACAAGTTGGTTTTATTGTTGTAAAACCATGTTAGCTATATTATTAACCCTGCGGGGCGGTGCCGGAGCGAAATTTGATAAATTTTGGCACCCATCATCGAGATGGACAACTTTGTTGCCCGACAATTCTTGTCAGAGGTGTTGTTTTCCACCTATGAGCCAAAGTTTAAAAAGCACCCAAAAAAATTTCTACAATCAAGCTTTTTAACAACGACTTTATACAGTATTTAACCCGTTAAACAAGTTGGTTTTATTGTTGTAAAACTATGTTAGCTGTATTATTAAACCTGCGGGGCGGTGCCGGAGAGAAATTTGATAACTTTTGGCACCCAAAATAGTTCAATTTCGCCAATTTTCTAGTACAGAAGTATGTACAGTACCCGCCAAAAATGACTGTCGCTCGCTCGACACTCGCTCGCGACTCGCTCGAGACCCGCTCGCGACTCGCTCGAAATAAATTTGTTCTAAAAATAGAATTTTCTATTAATTTAAATAGTTGCGAAATCTCGAGCGAGCCACTCGCTCGCGACTCGCTCGCTCGAAATGCGACGGTCATTTTTGGCGAGTACTGTAGGTCAATCGAACGTGACTATATGTTTTCGGGGTTGCTAAATACGATAAAAGCATTGTATTTGCATTGCATCAAATAATGCAAGTCTCGGAGGCTCTACTGTGCAAAAATCACTCTTAAAATTATAATTTTTCTTAAAATTTGTAATTTCTAAATACTAAAGTTTTTGCCTTTAGTGACTTATAGAGAAAATAAAGAGTTCTTCGGTTTTCTAAAATGATCGTAGCGCAGTGATTGAAGTATTACCGGTCTATAATTGCTATCATGGGACTCTAACAGAGCTTAGAAACCTTAAGTTTGAATGACAAAATGATCAAGAAGCGCATGAGTAGCGACACCCGCTCCGTTTCTTATCGCTTCGCGAGTTATACTATGCCAATTTTTTTTTAAATTATATGTCTCCTGAAGCTAAAACAGTTGGATGCATTTCGCACATATGCTACTTGTAACAATTCCACGGTTTAGCCCACATTAATTTAAAACTACATGGAAAAGCGAAATTACATGTGAGAAATTGTGCATATACTGGATGCATATCACGCATTGCAGGAAATGGTGTAGATCTAACAAGCTCTTCCTGAAAAATATTAATTTTGAGATGTAAACAAATTTTTTTGTGAACTTAAAAAATTTGATGGTTCGTTTTTCAACGAAAAGTTACTAAAATTTTAATCAATTTAAGTGTCAGCAAAGACACAAACGCCATCTGGGATACCATGAAATATGAGTTGTATACGTTGCGCGAAGTCGACTGACAAAAATATGGGGTAAGATGTATATTACAATTTTATCCACTATAAACACAATACCATCGCAGTTGAAATAAATTCTGCATAGCAATCGTGATCGCAGTACTGTTTACAAAATGCAGTTTCATCTGCTAGTGTTATATTACATTTTCGAAACTTGTTAAAGCTAAGAAATAATAAGGCAAATGCAACGTTACGGGAGTAAGAGATACATGTGCATACCGTGCCGTTCTCAACATGCTAAACACTAGCTATATACCTAATAAGCATTAGACCATGACTCAGACGGCGCAAGTCAAGCTAAGTGGAGTGACGTTATATCGTTAAAAAGAACAGCTTAGTGCGGGGATTGGGGCGGCAGCACCCGACTAAGTATTAGCATAGTGGTTACATAAGGGCCTTAGCCTGGACTAAGGCTGAGGCATAGGTTTAGCATATCGCGGACCGCATATCATTCACATAGTGTACGTCCATCAGCTTGAATTTGGGCCCTAAACATATATGTCGATATGTCGGAGGGGAGGCACCACCCCGAACATTCCCCTGCTATTTCTTCATAACGTATAACTTTTTTCATAAGTTATTCGGTAACTTATTACTAATATTTCTTCATAATATAAACCATGGCAACATAACGTAGCACATTTAAAATAGCCATGAGCCAATTATAGCAAATTCTCAATTTTGTCGAAAAAATAATTGGCAAAAATATAAAAAATCCTAGGTTCAGACGGAAAACTCGAACCCATTAAATGATTTTGAACGGTGTTTGTACATATGCATTCAATAAATTCGCCGTTTTGTTGAATACATTGCCAAATAACACTTCAATCGCTTCTCGATATTTAAATTTTCACAAGAATCAAGAAATTACTTCCTTTACCCGTTCTAAGTCTACAGTCATGGCGACAATGACAATCATTACTAAAAGGAAACCACTATTTCGTGCTATATTGTGATGCATTATTTATTGAAATTTTCGAATCCGAAATAAGAATTCTAGCACCAAAACTTAGATGTTTCACGTACTAAAATTATTAATGATGAGTAACATTTCAGCAATCCCGACTTAAATTATAATCATGGTAAGACCATGATCAAGCCATATTATGATCTAAGCAATACTGATTATCTATATATTTGTACCGATAATAATTATTTATATGTGAAACGCCAAGTCTGTAAGCAATAGTTGCCCCCAAATCCAGACTAACAATATTAATATGCTTGGCCGATAAGATAATGTTTATAGATTAAAAGAAGTCAAGATATTGGTTAGAAAGAAACAGCCAAAGCGAGGACGCGATCCATAGCGAACCCAAGTGGATGGCCGTCGACCCAACACAAAGAGGTGCTTAAACAATTCAGCGGCATTTACTCCTCCGAAATTGAAAACAAATTAGAACGAACGGGTAGATAAAAACCAATAAATTTATTGCGTTGAAAATAAAAAAGGAGAATTGATTTCCGTGTGAAATATATTAATCATTTAAATTCCAATTTTATGCACAACTAAACTAAAAGTGACCGCGCTGATCATCCTAATTTTTTTTAAAGAAAATGAGTTTTCAAAGATTTTCGTATCCGTCGAAAAAAGCCCATTTCTGTTCACAATCATCACATTGTTAGCGAACAAAATTTTGCAGGATTTGAATTCGCAATAGTTCTGTTCGCGATTCATAACTAATAAGACCATTTAGGCTTGTGACGTGAAAGTTACTATAAATTTGTTGGCGAACAGAGTCGATTTCGAATTCAAAGCTATCAAGTGTTGTGTAATTATTGTAGTTATCTAATTGAAAATCGATAAAACTCTTGGCTAGCACTGAAACAAATCGTATTTCCTCTTTATACCGTAACAATGAAACTGGATTCCGCATCGGGTTTTGCACAATATGATGGTTAGTGGGGTCACATTAAGTTTAGTCGCGCATTAGATTCAGTCTTAAGAACCACTGTTACATCATTAAACAATAATGTATGTACATATATATATATAAATATATTATAAATAGACGAAAATGCTGAAAAATGAATATCACTGCAAGGCACCGAAAAATCAAAATATCACTTGAATCAGGCATATACATGTCACTCGCACCAGTTAAACTTAGGCAATATACAGATAAATATAATCAGCATGACTAGATGCATCACTAGAGCAAATTCAAAATAATCTTCGAAAAAATCGAATTATAGCACAAAACAATAAAATTTAAATTGATATTTTGATAAGTTTTCAAGTTAGATAGTTTTTCCATAATACTCTCAAAATAAATTAGAGCAAACGGTTGACAAAAAATTGCAGCTGATAATTTTAGCGAACCGTTCCAATTTTGCCCGCAGCTATAATACTGGCAAAAATTCATAGAAAATTGCAGCAATCTATTTCAACATTACAATATGACCATTTATATTTTACAAACGAAGACTGAAAGATAAACCAAGTTCAACTAACACCGTATATACCTGGTAGTCTAAATAGAAATTATATGCGTAATACAAAACAATTTCGGAAGAGCGTATGAAAGAAGTTAAATGAACAATGAACAATAAATTAAACAAACAAAACCAACGGAATAATAATAATTATGCAACAAGCTCGATAAAGCGTAGCCGTGTGTGGTGTAGTTTGACACAATGTAGCACAAAAACACAAAACGTAAAACGGAATAATTGTGCTTCCTTAACAACTGTACTATGCGGAATTCGGAAATCATTTCTAGATATTCGATCAGTTTTCGACAGTCAAAACGTTGCCACATAGTTATCCTATCGCTGCTGCCCGAACAAGAAATCCATACCACAGAGACGCCTACGCCTGAACATTGGTGACCTAACGAAAATGATCAGAAATAAATTTAGACTCACCTTGCAAACCCATGTTCATAAGTTGGAAATTCGGATAAAATTTTCCCAAATAATGTGGGTCAACTCGCAAAATAAGATAAGGCACGAGTGCTTGATTCGCTAGCTCGTCTACTGTTCCATTAATTGCCATAATTTGGTTGGTTTATCAGCAAAATGGAATACATATATGGTGCTTCTTCATTCACTTTCGCTCAGTCCCCGTTAAAAACAACACAATATTACTAATTCTAAGCTCTATCATTCGTGGATTTCAATCGGCAAATCAACTTTCACATTGAGCGGAAATTTCTTCTCCACCTGAAATAATACATATCTACACAATGACAATTTGCCATGGGAAAATTGTGTACAGCAAATATTTTACTACTGGCAAACGCTTCGTGATAGATAAGATGAACAGACATAATTTCACAAATTATTACTAAATATTGATTTAAATGGTTCGCGTTGTAGCCAGTAACCATTTGCAACAGTAATTCTACAGGAGCCGACTAAAATCCTAGTAGACACCAATCAAGTTCAATATGTACACAATAAGGACGCCAGCATGATAGTTCAGGATATGAAATGTATTCTTGAAGATTGACAAATAATTTGATTTGACTGTTAGAGGTAGGTGAATTGAAGGGAAACGCAAGCAGAATGGAGTTTTTAAAACAGATGGTTCTTCCGTCCTTACAGAGTTACTGGCACAAATTTTAAACTACATGAAAAGTATCGTAACGCACAGTTCTCACCAGGAATGGCCATCTTTCGAACAATAACTCTCGAAATTACAAGAATATAGTTATATTAATTTGTCCATTATACAACACTCAGTAGATATAGAGTGATGTTCGTTCGAAATATGTCAAATCTTAATTTAATGCAAAAGTTGCTCGAATTCAGTTAGCGATTTGCTCAAAGCTTTTCACAAGTCTTTAGAGAATTTTTCGAGCGACGTTCGAGCGAATGGTATATTTTGAACCGGTAACCGGATCCTAAGTTATGGCCAAAACTATCGGAAGCTGAGAGGCTCAGCAATTGGAAAGTTTTTGACCATAACTTAGGATGCGTTTATTGCATCCCGTTAAAAATAACACCATTACACTCAGCTCGTCAATCCGCGTCGAATGGTGGGTAAAAATATAATTTTTTAGAAAAAAGTTTTCAAAAAATCTAAAATTTTACTTATTTTATTGACAGACTGCGGCACACAAACTTTACGTTATCTTTATGTAGCGAAACTTTATAATAATTGTCAAAAAAATACATATTATAGTATATTGGCGTATAGCACCATGAGTGGCATGTATAGAATCATTGTACGCTCACTACATTTCCGCTCGGATGAAATAACTTAATTGTTAATATAAGCAAGGACAATTTTGTAAAGACGAGATAACAAGCTTTTTGCTTCAAGCGAATGTTTACTGCTGAACATCGGCAAGTCTTTCGTAATAGTTTTAAAATAACCTCATAACACTAATCAGTCCAGCCATAAAAACGCGTATATAGTAAAAAAATTCACCCGGAAACACGACCCTTTCGGCGACTGACCACAGCCAATTAATGGAAGATTATTCTGGCGGCCATAAATTGCGAAAGCGTTCGTTTTTATTGACAAAGAAATTTTGCTACCATCAAATGCAACAATGCTAACACCTTCGATAAACGATGAGACTGGAGTGCACGGTGTGATGTCCCAGTGTTCAGGTGCCTACAACAGTATATTTAGTAAGTTATTTGTTGTCTTATTTTTGATCGTAATGACTCAGGTTTTGAAACACCTCGCACAAACACTAACGTTTTAGCTAAACTAAGAGACTGAATCAGGATTTTTTGGTTCCACAGGTGGGTCTGGACCCAAATATTTTTACGTAAATCCAAAAAATTTTTGTTGGACCCAGGACAGTTTCGGTTTCGGAGACATAGGGTCTGCTAATAAATTCTAATACAAAATGCAGGCTTTCAGTCGTTTGTGCTAACATGTATATAGTTGCTTGCTGCTAACTTCATGAACGGCCATCATCTTTTATCCAAGCTTGGGACAGACAGAGAATAATATATGCATTTGTAATTATGTAAAATTGCGTTTCGTAATTATTACGTTTCTTTATTGCGTAAAAATTCGTGAAATTCTCAAGCCAATAATTGTAAGTCTGGACCCAGCGTTTAAGGTCTGGACATAAAAGAAATATGCTACACAGCTAAACCTAGAGACTGACATGTGATATCCCCCATTCGTGAGTCTAAAGTAATGTAATTCAGATTCAATGTGGTAGTTTTGTTATAAATGTCTGTTGCGCAAAGAGCATACGCAAACACTTAAATTTTCGCTAAACCCAGAGACTGAAGTGTGACATCATCGCGTTCGTGAGTCTACAGCAATGTAACTCAGATTCAATGTGGTATTTTTGTTGCTAAATTAAATGCAGCTTTGATTATATTTAAAGAATACAAACGACATTTAACACTCTCTATAAACAATAATATTGGCGCACTAGCATCAAGGCCAACATCCGTATACATAAATTCCTATTTGTACATCGCAATTTTTCGAACTTTTTCAATGTTTCAAAATCGCAAAAAACAGAGGAGATAAAATGAATTGTAAAGTACAAAAAAGTAACCAATAAAGAACTTGAATCCACACTCGATGCATTATATACATCTAAACTTAGAAATTCGAAATTGCTTTTACAGGCCTGAAGATTAGGGTTGGGGGTCAAGGTTGTGTTTGCACGCTGCCACACTAATTCGATCAACATCTGTCGCATTGCACGGTCAATCATTTCCTTGATTCCGCCCATGCGGAAATTAGTATAGTCCAACGAATCCTGGCCATAGATGTCTTTCATACTGTTACAGTTGACAGCAACGTTCTGTGAAGTTTCCGCTGTATTGAAAGTTAAACAAAAAATACCGTAGGCCATTCCTAGTTTGAAGAGACGTTCAGATGATGTTATGATATGATATTATTCAAACGGGCGTTAAGTTGATTATGTCCAGTGAATAGCGATTTAGTAAACCCAAGTCTGTGCTTGACGAGTTTGGACAGGTACCTAGCGCTGCAAGTATTATTCAGACGTAAGATAGACAGCTTTCAGTTGTCTACAGCCCCTTATAAATTGTCGCCTGTTGGAGAATTCCCCAGGAGCCCAATTGATTAACTTAGACCTTACAAAACTGGCGAAGAGTGGAAAAGATTCAGACCACACAAACACATGAAGCCCAACCTTGCTTTCAGTTGCGACACATGATTTACACGTAACTGACCATACGTAAGGATCGCTAAGACTTTGGTCTGAGGGACCGATATTAGGCTACTCATTAAGGACACTATCCTCACTTCGATGGTTCAATCTAGAACCCGATCCCAGCGTACCCTTGTGGGTCGTATAAATCAATGCGTGACCCATTTGTGTAACAAGTTAACTGAATTCCTCGCGTTAAGGAAGAATCCTTAACTTCCACATGGAGAAATTTAGGACTGACAGTTTGTAGATTTTTTATTGAAGTATATATAAATAATTCAAATTTGCAAAGTTCGATCGCTTTGACCGATCCCTTGAACAAAAGTTTGAAATTTATTTTCTGCAGCATAGTTCAGGCATGCAAACGATTTCCAACGCCTTCCCCCATACAAGTGGGCCAAACGTGGTCGGGTCGGATCAAAATTGGGTCCTACAAAACAAGTTGTTGGCTGCAGATAGACAATGGATGCAGACGTTTCAGTCAAATCAGGTTCCCTTTGTACAGCATTGAAAGCCCTATAAAACTACGTAGCTATTGCACAAGAATCTGGGGTTATGACCCAAAGGTGCTTTTAAATTGGCCCATGAGATCCTAATTATACGAACACGGTCGTATCTCCAGAATCAATGAAATTACTGGCTTCTCCAGATCGGGGACAGGCATATCGACCTTTCCCAGAGTTCACTCAACTCATACATCCAGGAAATAATTGACATCCACCCAGTTCAGCCCGCCAGATGCTCTCAAATACTTTTCAGTGCAACTAAATATTAGCGAATATTTCACTGATGGTCTAAAAATAAACGTTTTATAGTTACCTAAAATAAGTAAAATTTTCGATGTGGGACTAAAAATAGTTAAAATTTTCTCTGTCCAGATATGCACAGCTGCAATCAGCAGTAAAATTACACACGTTTTTGGTTAGTTACAGCACTTTGTTTTCCCCCAGTTCAACTAGTGGGATATCCAGATGAATTATATCAATCGCCCGACAAACTTAAATAATTTCAGTTCTCCCATGTCCGAACTGGGGTTCCCGAGGTCATACCCCCAGGTACAATTTTTGCAGTTTGGACGAGCCAGAAATATTGGTCTTCTTGTATCTTTTTTATTGAGCGAGAGAAGCTCTATAACTGATTATTGCATAAAAATGGGTTTTCAAATAGTCCATGCTTTGTAAGCATGCAGTAAAGAGATATGCTAGTTCTTTATATGTCGGCAGACACGCACTAGTTAATATTGGTTGAAATATGTCATCTAAATATAGATTTTTAAAGCTTTGCAGGTGAAACCGGCACATTTGATTTTATTTAAAGCGAGCTGCATGAGCCTGTTACGACGTCTTTATTTTGCTTAACCGTCGACTAAAGCATAAATCTGAATACAAAGAACCATGCACGTGTTGCATATTAAGTATTGACTTTATGTAAGTCACCTTCGAATAAAATCAAAGCATTTATTCAAACTTGTCTCTCGTATAATGACAATGAAGTTTTATTATGATGATGTTCGCTAGTATAAAAACTCACTTCGAAATTCGGCAAAGGCAAACAATCTAGCGCAACATGAGCCAAATTAGCACTGGCTTCCTCAACACTCCACGACCTTGCTGCCTCTATTTTAAAACCAATTCCTATATGAATTCCCGCGTCCCTAAAATAGATACCTTTGTTTTCAAATTTAGAAAAAGAATTATTAGACAGTGAGACAAAAGGAAAACGATGCGAGTCAAAACAACCGATACAATATATACGAATAACAATATATATATGAATATAATAATACCTTAACTTTTAACAATTATGACACACACAATTTATCTTGGGGATCTTATTCAGTATGTGTTAAAACTATTACTACTTCCCCTAATGATCAAAAACTTTTGAAATTTACAAAATACAACTTCTATGAAACCCTAGCATCTAAAGGCCAACTTTCACATTGCATCTGTCGAATTTTACTATATCCAGACAGTAATTTAAATACTTTCTCGTTGAATAAAAGTATCGAAATTATATAGGTCAGTCGGTATGGCGTGATCATAGTTTCTTCGGTCCGCCACTATTACGACGTTTTCCTTCCACAATGCCTTCTAGGGTAAACTGCGTTAAAGTGGGTGTCATCATCAACCCTTACCAATTTTACACAGTTGCTCTCGCTAAGCGAATTACTAGTTAAATGGTTCTTACTTGGTGAAAACCTTGATTGAAAGAAAATTGACCGAATCATGTTATTAACAGTTGATTTATTGGAGACAAGCTGGTTTTCCCACAAAGGGAGATAGGGGGCCCTATGTATTTCGGCCTCCCCAGGTACTCCACAGTTCAACTCCGCGTATTTTTTGCTTCCGCCCAGGTACGTTTCCGAACCATAAAATTAGGCTATTTTTTTCTGCAAGGCAAGAGATATGTCAGTTTTTTCTTATAAAATTAAAAATCCAGTTTTCCACCCTGCGGGGCTGAAAACAATAAAATTGGCGCCAGCCGGTAGGGATTCACTATATAATGTGAATGGCTATCGTATATTTACTGCGAATCATTTATTTGTAGCACTTTAGCGATTTCTCACGATATACTTAGGGAGGGTGCTCTCCCTATTTGGAGATCTCAGAGACAGCTACTAATTTAATGACATTAAATTTTGCTTTGCCTGCCTTTAGAATGGGATTGCTCACAGTATAACTAGAAGGTTGGTCACCCCACGAATGATCAGCAAGCACTATGACTACGAGCGAGCGTCGTTTATAGTTGCTGATCATTCGTGGGGTGAAACTGCTCGTCATTTTCGGCAGTCTCGAACACTTTTATATCGCGGATTTAACAAATTGAAATACAGTGAAACGCCAAAAATACCTATATGTAACACATGTGTCAAATAAATCACCTAATCGTTTTCAGCGACCTCGAATCCCATTACAACTGCAGGTTTAACAAATTACAGCACTATATTGAAACCCACCACATCGAGCATATATAGTTCAAAGGGATAAAGTATCATATCAAAAATCGTATATCGTTCACAGCTACATTAAAATGAATCATCTCATCGCATTCAGCAACCTCGTAAACCTTCATAACCACAGATGCAACAAATATAACTAACATCAGATTGAAATCCACGAAAAAATGCATGGCTCAAGAATGGGGCGCCATGGAATACAAACTGTTCCAGAAAGTCTGTATCGGTCACAGCTAAACTCAAACGAATCATTCCGACGATTTCAGAATGCTCTAAATCCATTTATACGTAACCACAGATGTATCAAATTATTGAAACGGAATTTCTTTTTGGTCCGGCTTTGGAGATCATAACTTATCAGCCGGTGAATCGATTTATATAATTTTTTATTTGATCACAAATTCAGTCGATTTGTCCTCTTTTATTAGAGGCTAAACCCTGTAACCACGTCTTTCGGGTAAAGATGGATCAAGAGTAATTCTAAATTTGGCCATCCGGGTATCTATCTTTCGCGATTTATATCTTGAGAGAGTTTCCAGTAAAAAACAGAGAACACTTTCCGACATCACGTCATTATGAACTATAACTTTGCTATACATCACGTTTTTGTATGATGCTATGGATTCAAATAGAGAATCTCGACCCATTTTCACATATATTTTTGCTTTCTGACATGTTATTGCAAGGTAGAAGCATCATGTCATATTTATATAGATTTGCGAGCGCGCTTGATAGAACGATATTGCCATCAGACACCTTTGGTTACTGCATGATGTCGCTCCGAGGACACATTGGGGTGTTTTCGGGTCTGCCGACCTATTCTCACAGACCTTTTTTACTTATGTTAAATGCTACTACAGCGTGGAATCTCAAAACATTGTTTTAAAAGTTTCAAACATACTCATTACGACGGCATTACTGTCGGAGATCTGTTATTGCTGTATCATATCAGTACACGGCTGTGGGTGGTTTTTACGGTTGGACCATTTGCGCACAACACATGTTAAATAGCACACAATCACCAGTAAAGCTAATATTTCATGCGTGGAATATTTATTAACGGCCATGCTCTCCTCGTCGTTTCCAGTCGCTTGCGAGACACTAGTAATGCGAAAACTACGATAAGATGTGTGCAAGATACGTATATATAATTTCAATTTTGGCTCTCGATTTTAAATGAGTTCGTTTTAAATTCAGTTACAGAAACCTAGAACCGGATCCTTAATCGAAAAACAAAAAAGAGGCATCGGCATTTATCAGTTTACTATGAAATAAAACCAACCAGAAAAAAAATTCGAAAGTTAGGATAAAAATAACCTTGCTTCCGTGAAGGGTACTAAAATAGGGTAAAATGGAGCTAAAAACCCACATTTTGACCCGTGACCCCGGAGTCAGACCCCAAATCAAAAAACGCTCGGGGATGTACACGGTAAATCTACTATGCCAGTCCCAATGAGCACAAAATCATGAAAATTGGTTAAGGCTTTCCCGAGTTATGGCCGATCACATAAACAGACGGAATTTACAAGATTTCACAACAGCAACACACAATCTCCACTACGGTTATTTATGCTTTGATAAATGCTTGTGCAAAAATTTGTTCCTCGCTCGACCACAGCTATGAGAAAATAACGTGAAAAGTTTTCAAAAATTTAACAGGAATTCGGTATAATGTTTGCTTTGTGGAAACCGGTAGCACAGGATCATTTTCCTGGGACCAGAATTCTACTGGGATATTCTGACTAACACATATTATAGGTGCCCACGGTGCTTTGGTTTAGTTATGTAGATAACTCACCAGATATACTCTTCCGCGCAGTATTTGGTGTGTGAAGAAAACGTGTAGCGTATAGTTGAAACAGCATTGCCGATTTTTCGGCAGACGTTTAAGTGATTGTATATTTGAATAATTGTCCCGTGATTGGATGCTGAAACAATGCACAACTGCAACAGCAAGCAGAGACACAGTCAAATTTGTGGCAGCCATCCCGAAGCATGGAGCAGTCGTTTAAAGCTGTTTACCGAAGAAGCTAGTACTACATCACGTGGGAGGCTATTCCAAAATGCTACTGTCCGGAAGGCGAAGCATGATCGGGCTCAGTCGAGTCGC
>JASANE010004210.1:0-15697 GCA_030248225.1 Trileptium ribeirensis | reverse complement strand
GAATAGGAAAAATTTAGCAAAAATTCAATAAATTTCAGTGCTTCTTTTCGATACAAAATTACATGTTCGTCTGCTCGAAGTAATTAAAACTTTTAAAAAAATATAAGGGATCCAGAGGAACTCGGTCGGGGCTAGTGGATCCTTATACTTGACAAGTTACAAACTGCTTTTATAGCAGTGTTCGACGTGGCTAACTAAATAATTAACATAAATCAAATTCGATCTGATTTGCATTATTGCAATCATTTCAGCTTCAGTCATCCACATATCATATAACTAGGTTATACATTTGTGGAATTGGGATGAGCTCTATCTACCATTGACTTGGTAAGAAGCAATTAACACACAGGATATGATTTATAAGCGCAGGATGTCAATTTATTCTGTACAAGTATGGAATAATTTGGTGCCACTGATATGTATTATACAGTTAAAATCATTAGCACTTTGGATGAAGAAGAATAAAAATATTTGCTAAAAGACTAATAGAAGCTGACAAGTGGCCCGCTACCGCATAAAACGTGGCTTTCATAACTTATGCTAAACGCTGTTTTGGAAAAAGTTTATATTTTATACCGCCTTGCAAAATCATGATGTCAGAAATGTAAATTACATAACCATGTTTAATTCAACTTAAAACGTATAGCCACAGCTTCCAATTTAGGAAAAAATCTGGTCTCTTAAAGTAATTGCTAGAATTATAACTTAAAAAACTTAATTCATAGATAGAGTAAAATTGCTATTAAGATTCATGTAAATATATCCAGTTAACGGAATTGATTACAAATATAATTCTAATTAATTTAATTTAAGGGTTTTGCGTTCAATAATTAAGGGACCTTGGTTAATTATTTACAAAACTTTCAATTTAGGAAATTGGTTAAAAGTAATTTAGTACGATAAAGTTAAAAAATTTAGTTCTGATACAGCAAGATTGCTATTAAGATTCATTTAATAGATCCAGCAGGGTCCCCGCTCGACAGGGAAAATATGAAAAACAGGGAAATTATCGATTTTTGCAGGGAAAAGAGGGAAAAATTTTGACGTCTGATGGTAAAAATTTTTGGATTTTTTGGAAATGGGTTGTTTTTTGAAATATTTTTAAAAATTTGTGATTTTTTATTCTTTTATTTCAGACCAAGGACCCTCATTTCTCCCATTTCATGCTGCAGCAATGTCGCACCTTCTGCAATATATATAAAACTAAATTTAAAAAAAAGTAAATTGGAATGTTTTAGTTTTCACACTAATATATTGTCTGAAACGCTATAATTTTCAGCTTAAACATATGATTTTAGGCGATATATCCTTTGTATGTTCATATGTCCAAGTTGAATTTTCACAGGAGCTGCAGGGAAAACAGGGAAAAAATTGTCGAGATCCCGCGGGGACCCTGTCCAGTTAACGGAATTGATTACAAATATAATTCGAATGAATTTAATTTAAGGGTTTTGCGTTCAATAATTAAGGGAGTTTGGTTAATTATTTACAAAACATGTTACTTATTCCTCATTAACACCGCTAAGGACACACTGCAAGAATGCATAAAAATTAGTATTCTGTTTATTAAGACGTCAACTACTCAATATAGTCCTATATTGTACCAGGGGCGGATTTAGAAAAAATTCTCAGTGGCGGGGTTTGTTGCGCTTATGACTGCTTTATACTTAAAATATTTTGGCAGAATTACCATATGTTCTTCATATTCGCATATAACTCTTTTGAAAGTGTGTATACATGGAACGTTAATTCCATTGAAAGTCTATATATGGAACCTAAGTAGATGAAAAAGGCGGGGTTTCCCTCCCCCTCTCGGTTGGGCAATTAATCATAATTTTAGGGTAATTAATCAAAAATTTAGGTAATTAATCATTAAAATAGGGTAATTAATCATGGGTAATTAATCATTATTTTGGGGCAATTAATCATAATTTTAGGGTAATTAATCAAAAATTTGGGTAATTAATCATTAAAATAGGGTAATTAATCATGGGCAATTAATCATGGGTAATTAATCATGGTAATTAATAATAATTTTAGGGTAATTAATCATGGGTAATTAATCATAATTTTAGGGTAATTAATCATTATTTTTTGGGTAGTTAAACATGGACAATTAATAATTTGAACCAGAAGTAAACAAATCCGGAAGTAAATAATTCCCAGATTTTTCCCGGAAATAAACAAATCCCAACTACCCACATGTAAACAAATCTCAGGGTAATGCGGAATTTCCCTGGAATGCGGAAGTAATCCGGAAGTAATTACGTTCCGGAATGCGTGGAATGCGGAAGTCATTTGTTTGGAATGCGGAAGTAATTAGCGTGGAATGTGGAAGTATCCCGGAAGTCACAATAATGTGGAATGTATAATGGTTGTTAACGGAATGTGGAAGTTGGGTGAACGGTATTTGGTGATATAAATGGAATGTGGGAGCTTTCAATGTCTATGTAGTAGGATGAATCACAGAAATGGTATCGTGACGGCAGTAAAGTTATATTAAGGGTATGTGAGGTGCATGTCGTGTAATAATATAATAGGGGATAGTTAATATTTTTAATAAAAGCGTTAATCCCTCTGCTTTTCCGGGCTTGGGACCGGCAAGATAACAGTTCCAATGGAGAAAAATATTATCTTGGCAGCAACATGCACATGCACATGCAAGCATAAATACAAGGATGCAAAATAAAAATATAATATGTATAACATTAAAAAATTATTACCATTATTGTTTTTTTTTGGATTCTTCAACGCTGCTTTCGTATTGTAAAAGTTGTTTTTTAATAAAATTCTTAATATATATATATAAATTATTTAAAGCTTATGTTAGTTATTTCATTTTAAAATATTATACAGTAATTTGTTAATAGTGTAACTATATGTCCGAAGTCCATAATTATTTTTATGGAATGAAGTCTGCATCATCGTCAGACTCTTCATCCGCGCAGGAATCCTCTAGCCACCACCAGCAATTGTGGTCATAAATTACAGTTATTTCATTTTCGAAGTTATCATCCATTGCTACTACAATAATGTCAATTAATTCGTCGGGAACTGAGCTTGGATGGAGAGGAAATACAGTTGATTCCAGGGTGGAATCGACCATATCAAAGATAGCATCGCGGCAGACGCTGCATTGGGGGCTTTGGCCGGTCTGCCATCGAGATACATTATAATTTAATTGGCATACAGGATGAACTACTGTTTTGCAGGTACATGAGGGGCAACAGCTTCGGTGGTTCAGTATCCTTAACATATTTACCTTGTTATTACAGCTTTACCTTGTAACAACATTGATATATTAAACATTTTTCTGTTGTTTTTATTGTTTACATACTTGATGAATTTTGCTTTTTTGTTTGAAAATTAATATATATACATATCACAAACATATATTAGTACACTTACATAAAAAATATATATTGTAATTATACATAAGAAACATAAATTCAAATAAAAATATATAACTATATTACAACATAAATACACAGAATACACAAACCTATTGTACATATTCTTAATATATACGTATGTTTGTAACAATAAATATACATACGATTACCTAAACTTTACTCACCCGAATTTCTACCTTTGTCATTATCCAGTTTATAAGCGATAGCCTCGTATTTTACAGGGTCGTTTTAAAGTAATGATAACGTATCTAGTGTTGTTATCACTTAAAGTTCAATAAAAAGGACATTGTTTTTTTAACAATTCTGTAATTGCTTGAAAAAAGTTGTTTGTAACTTATTCCTGTCTCGGTTGTCGGGTCTGTTCCTACCTATAAGCACTGCCTATTTTTATTCCAAAGTTATCAAACATCAGGGGTAGGCTTAGACTTAGGGTAGCGAACATGGATAAACCTGTTTTTCTTTCCTGCCCCTCAAATATACATTGGTCCCATTTCCTATCAACTAGTTAAGTTAAAAACTACTTTTATAAATTATTTCTATTTTCAGTGATTTTCATTATGTCTGATGAAAATACAACACCATTTAATTCAACCATAACAACGGATGAAGGAGCATTTAACCTGTTTGATATAATCAACTACAATGCCTATATACAAAAATTTGAAACAACAACAACATGTGTTATTTGCCAGGAAAGGGGGGTGGGTGGGTGGGGGGTGTTTGTTGGGTTGTGTTTGTGTTTGTTTTTTTTTTTTTTTTTTTTTTTTTTTTTTTTTTTTTGTAATTTCTTATATTTTTTTAGCTGTTAGGTATTGTTACTTCGAACCCACAGAGTTAAAATGTGCCCCCTCATGTACCTGCAAAACAGTAGTTCATCCTGTATGCCAATTAAATTATAATGTATCTCGATGGCAGACCGGCCAAAGCCCCCAATGCAGCGTCTGCCGCGATGCTATCTTTGATATGGTCGATTCCACCCTGGAATCAACTGTATTTCCTCTCCATCCAAGCTCAGTTCCCGACGAATTAATTGACATTATTGTAGTAGCAATGGATGATAACCTCGAAAATGAAATAACTGTAATTTATGACCACAATTGGTGGTGGTGGCTAGAGGATTCCGACGCGGATGAAGAGTCTGACGATGATGCAGACTTCATTCCATAAAAATAATTATGGACTTCGGACATATAGTTACACTATTAACAAATTACTGTATAATATTTTAAAATGAAATAACTAACATAAGCTTTAAATAATTTATATATATATATTAAGAATTTTATTAAAAAACAACTTTTACAATACGAAAGCAGCGTTGAAGAATCCAAAAAAACAATAATGGTAATAATTTTTTAATGTTATACATATTATATTTTTATTTTGCATCCTTGTATTTATGCTTGCATGTGCATGTGCATGTAATGCTGCCAAGATAATATTTTTCTCCATTGGAAATGTTATCTTGCCGGTCCCAAGCCCGGAAAAGCAGAGGGATTAACGCTTTTATTAAAAATATTAACTATCCCCTATTATATTATTACACGACATGCACCTCACATACCCTTAATATAACTTTACTGCCGTCACGATACCATTTCTGTGATTCATCCTACTACATAGACATTGAAAGCTCCCACATTCCATTTATATCACCAAATACCGTTCACCCAACTTCCACATTCCGTTAACAACCATTATACATTCCACATTATTGTGACTTCCGGGATACTTCCACATTCCACGCTAATTACTTCCGCATTCCAAACAAATGACTTCCGCATTCCACGCATTCCGGAACGTAATTACTTCCGGATTACTTCCGCATTCCAGGGAAATTCCGCATTACCCTGAGATTTGTTTACATGTGGGTAGTTGGGATTTGTTTATTTCCGGGAAAAATCTGGGATTTATTTACTTCCGGATTTGTTTACTTCTGGTTCAAATGATTAATTGTCCATGTTTAACTACCCAAAAAATAATGATTAATTACCCTAAAATTATGATTAATTACCATGATTAATTGCCCTAAAATTATTATTAATTACCATGATTAATTACCCATGATTAATTGCCCTAAAATTATGATTAATCACCCTATTTTAATGATTAATTACCCAAATTTTTGATTAATTACCCTAAAATTATGATTAATTGCCCTAAAATAATGATTAATTACCCTAAAATTATGATTAATTACCCTATTTTAATGATTAATTACCTAAATTTTTGATTAATTACCCTAAAATTATGATTAATTGCCCAACCGAGAGGGGGAGGGAAACCCCGCCTTTTTCATCTACTTAGGTTCCATATATAGACTTTCAATGGAATTAACGTTCCATGTATACACACTTTCAAAAGAGTTATATGCGAATATGAAGAACATATGGTAATTCTGCCAAAATATTTTAAGTATAAAGCAGTCATAAGCGCAACAGACCCCCACGAGAATTTTCTAAATCCGCCCCTGGTACAATATAGGACTATATTGAGTAGTTGACGTCTTAATAAACAGAATACTAATTTTTATGCATTCTTGCAGTGTGTCCTTAGCGGTGTTAGTGAGGAATAAGTAACATGTTTTGTAAATAATTAACCAAACTCCCTTAATTATTGAACGCAAAACCCTTAAATTAAATTCATTCGAATTATATTTGTAATCAATTCCGTTAACTGGACAGGGTCCCCGCGGGATCTCGACAATTTTTTCCCTGTTTTCCCTGCAGCTCCTGTAAAAATTCAACTTGGACATATGAACATACAAAGGATATATCGCCTAAAATCATATGTATAAGCTGAAAATTATAGCGTTTCAGACAATATATTAGTGTGAAAACTAAAACATTAAAATTATTTTAAATTTAGTTATATATATATTGCAGAAGGTGCGACATTGCTGCAGCATGAAATCGGAGAAATGAGGGTCCTTGGTCTGAAATAAAAGAATAAAAAATCACAAATTTCAAAAATATTTCAAAAAACAACCCATTTCCAAAAAATCCAAAAATTTTTCCCATCAGACGTCAAAATTTTCCCTCTTTTCCCTGCAAAAATCGATAATTTCCCTGTTTTCCATATTTTCCCTGTCGAGCGGGGACCCTGCTGGATCTATTAAATGAATCTTAATAGCAATCTTGCTGTATCAGAACTAAGTTTTTTAAGTTATCGTACTAAATTACTTTTAACAAATTTCCTAAATTGAAAGTTTTGTAAATAATTAACCAAGGTCCCTTAATTATTGAACGCAAAACCCTTAAATTAAATTCATTCGAATTATATTTGTAATCAATTCCGTTAACTGGATCTATTACATGAATCTTAATAGCAATCTTGCTGTATCAGAATTAAGTTTTTTAAGTTATCGTACTAAATTACTTTTAACCAATTTCCTAAATTGGAAGCTGTGGCTATACGTTTTAAGTTGAATTAAACATGGTTATGTAATTTACATTTCTGACATCATGATTTTGCAAGGCGGCATAAAATATAAACTTTTTCCAAAACAGCGTTTAGCATAAGTTATGAAAGCCACGTTTTATGCGGTAGCGGGCCACTTGGTATTAGTCTTTTAGCAAATATTTTTATTCTTCTTCATCCAAAGTGCTAATGATTTTAACTGTATAATACATATCAGTGACACCAAATTATTCCATACTTGTACAGAATAAATTGACATGTGGCTTATTAATCATATCCTGTGTGTTATTTGCTTCTTACCAAGTCAATGGTAGATAGAGCTCATCCCAATTCCACAAATGTATAACCTAGTTATATGATATGTCGATGACTGAAGCTGAAATGATTGCAATAATGCAAATCAATCGAATTTGTTTTATGCTAATTATTAGTTAGCCACGTCGAACACTGCTATAAAAGCAGTTTGTAACTAGTGCCGGTGTAAGGATCCACTAGCCCCGACCGAGTCCCTATGGATCCCTTATATTTTTAAAAGTTTTAATTACTTCGAGCAGACGAACATGTGAATTTGTATCGAGAAAAAGCACTGAAATTTATTGAATTTTTGCTAAATTTCCCCTATTCTTGCTATAACTTTTCACAATTTTAGCCTATCTGTGACAATAATTGTTACCGAATTTTATCAAATTTTCCAAATTTCGGCGTACCTTCGGAGCGCAGTTTTCGGAAGAAGGCGGGCGCGGAGCCTTAGGTGCCCTCATACCAACTTTCGGAGCGCGACCCCAACATACTAACGCCGGCCCTGTTTGTAACTGTCATTTGGGGTCAGTTGTGTTTTAACCCTAGTCTACGCCGACATGGTACGATATTTGCAGTTGCTGTGAATGCTTCAGGGTTTTTAATACATATGTTATTGCTGATAAACCGTTTCTGAGTTTCCTCCTTCGCTGCAGTAAGCACTGAAGAAAACAGTTTGTGGTTTTAGCATTCAAGGCCAACACATCACTACACACAATATTTTTGTCAAGATTTTACTATTTGCGTAAAATTATGTTTAGCTCATACCGATGACCGTTATCATTAGTGACTTGAGCAATAGACTGATCTGATCTAATCCGAATCACAGAAGGACACGTTCTTACAAAATTTAGGTGCCCAGAAATACGAAATCTCATACAAAAAGTACATTGTCAATACATAGATGTCACATAAATGAAATGACCGAACTATTTTCGCGTACACACTTGTATTAAATCCTCTAAAGCCACATTTGTCCTCTTGAGGGCCCGTTCCCCCATCCCGCCGAGATCATCTACGCGCCTTCCCTAGCGCCGATGGACCCGAGCCACCTATGATATACCTACACATGAAATTTATTAGAAAAGCATGTATATTTACAGTATGTTTAGCATGTTAGAAATGCACATTAAGCATACCACATGCATAATACTTGTATAGCAAATGTTCTTACAAAATGTTCTAATAGTTCAACGCTTTTATTTGCACGTAAATAAAAAAACACTCCTCAACTTTCAAGACACATGATCTCAAACGTCATGAGACATTCTACGTTTTATTGCGACAATGGCGTGTGAATGAAGCAAATCAACCGTGAATCACTATTTAGAAACTATATATATACTCAGAAGGTTATTACTGTGTCTCACGTATACTTGAAAATAACCAGTAGATTGTGCATCTATTTTTGCCAAGCAAATAATATATATTCGAGTGGCATAGAGATCTGTAATTTGGGTCAATTTGTTGGTACCCAATATCAGCATGAAGCTAATTCATAGTAGGAGCCAATGTAACTTTGAGGGGTTAACGTGAAAGCGCATGATACAATGCTGTTCTTGAAACAACAAGCCTAAGCCTTTCCCTTAGTTAGCCTTCGCTTCGCACGTTTGACGAGACACAGTAAGCCTCTTCTCCACCGCTTTTGTTTCACCACCCCCCCCCCCCCCGCACTAAGCATTTTATAACCATATTAAGTACAATCCGCTAAACATGTCACAGGCCATCATAGGTAATCATAGGCTTTATTTTATGTTCAGACCCAGCGTTACTAATAACTGACCGTACACCCTATATACTCAATAACTGTTAAATACAGGCATACCGAAGCAGTCTACACCCCAGAGGGTACCACCCTACCCCGTCCCTAGTGTCCAGGACCGCACGCCACCTGAGCACCTCCCCCCCCCCGACGGGGTACCAAAATATTAGCAGCATGTGACAAATATATGGTCCAAATTGACGATAATGCAGGACGTCCTCTGGAAGATGTCGTCAACACTTTCAGCTTCCCCAGGACCTTTTCCCTGGGGCCTCTACCCACGCCCCCCGAGATGACCTCTCCCCTCCGCAGAATCCGGCTACATGTATGGTTGGTGAAAAACAATAAATTTTAGCGTTTTGGACAGTGTAACCAGATTTTAATTCGAACGCATCATATCACGACTATTGTATTGATGGGAAGAAGCTGAATGGTTAAAAAGTATTTGATTAGGGCTTTATTTTTATTTCGTGATCACTGTCAACTGCATGGGAAACTACAACAAAGAGGTGTGTTTAAACGTATAAATACAGATAGTTTTGTAGGCGACTACCAACTTATCGTTGCTAACAAGCTGACAGTCAATATGGTATTACCACTTTTATGAAATACTGGCAATGATAAAGTCACTGACGGTAAGTTACAGGCGATTACGAACACCATCGACGACGCAATTACATATTTTTTCATGCTACGTGCAATCAGAATGATTTTACTGCTTCAAAAGTTGAATATACTCCAGTATGTTTCCTCACTTTTTAGAATAAAATAACTAAATTCCGGTTGATATCAATCACAACAAATTATGTGCATTTGAGATGTCCGGTTTGGATTGGCTTTTGAAAATACACATCATTTAAACGAAATTTTATTTTTATATTTTATTTACAATATCCATTCTTAATGGGACACGAGTATTCCGAAGTGCTTGTCTGTTGCAAAGAACCATACGATCTATTAGGTCTAAGTAGGTAGAAATACGTTCGACCAGAGCGGAACTTTGCATTGATCTGGTTTAATGGTCCCATTTAGTGACCAACGTCCTGAAAACTTAGTGGTTGTTTGTAACACCCGCCATCTAAAATGAAATACTATATGATTTTGTTTTGTCTTGTGAGTGCTTTGTGTCACTTCGTGGGTGTCTTTATGGTGCAGTGGGAGATGTCGTCGAAATGACCAGATTGTAACATTACTGGGAGCTGTTTAGAAGAGTGGATGGCTCATTCCCTTTAGTGGGCGCTATCTCAAAGGCTGTGCCTGTTAGTATCCATCCGAAAACGTATGCGATTTGTGGAATCGGTGCTATGGCAAAGAACATGGGACGGGGATCTCACTAATTTCGCAAAATCCATAAGCGAGAAAGTTTCATTTTTAGTTGACTGGTTGTGCGATAGGGAGGTAGCTGAAGAAAGTGCGTTAACGTCTTTGTCGTATAGCCTCAAAGGCGAGTGTCAGTGGTGAAGAATTAACTATTTACGAAGCTAAAATTGCCTACTTTATTTTTGCTGTATCTAAATTACTATAATCATGGAATACCAAGTTGCTTGTTGCAAATTATTTGCCGATGATGCGAAATTGTATTTGAATGTCTTAACCGCTCATGACAATTTCTCGGCTTTTCGATTTCAAAGTGCACTGTAATTCTTAGAACACTGGGCCAGCCAATGGCAATTATCAATTTCCGCTCCAAAATGCAACATTTTAAGGCTAGACAAAGACAACTCTGGTTTTATATTTTATTTTTCAGGGAAACGAAATTCCCTATGTAACGAAGTGCAAGAATCTAGGTGAGACGATAAGTAATGCTCTTAATCCTTCAAGTCATTGTAATGTTATTTACGCTAAGGCATATTGTGTGATCATTATCCTATTTCACTGTTTTATAAGTTGCGGTATTAACACTTTGTTGCGGGCGTACATGTCATAAGTGAATCATATCTTACAGTATTCGAGCCAGGTATGGTGGCCCTACCATATGTTGGATATTGACAAAATTGAAAGTGTGTAACGTTATTTTGCACGCAGACTACTTGCACGGTCAGGTGCTCATGAAATATCATACTCTGATTGGGCAAACGTATTTGGTCTGGAACCTCTTGAATTATACTGACTAAAATACAACCTAGTCATGTTTTTTAAACTACTCAACAAGGAAATAGATTGATTGCATGCAATTTTCATGGCTTTCAATCCGCGTGACCCTCACAAAAATTTGGTAACAACAAGATTTCGAACAAATTGCTTAAAACATAATTTCATCACAAAAATAGTTTTGGTTTGAAAGTCAACTACCTGCGATCATAAACTCTGAACATTAAATAGGAGCAACTAATTCAAATACATTCAAACGTGCATTAGATAAAGTCGACCTAAGTCGCTTCCTACATTTCTGTAGGAACCTCTATACTAATCTGATGTAAGTAGGTTTGCTTCCTTTCTGATTTATCTTTATTAGACAATTTTGTAACACTGTTTTGCTCTAGTACTTTATATGATAATATTTTCATTCATTCTATTCACTGTATTGTTTTGTTTAATAAACGTTAGAGCGATAGAGCTTTAAATACTGAACAATAAAGCAACAAGGGGTGGGGGGGGGGGGGGGGGGGGGGGGGGGGGTGTGGTGGTGGGGGGTGTTAGGGGTTCTCGATTTTAGATTTCCAAGCCCACGGTATAGGTGTACAAGTGGCGGGATTTGTGGGACTGAGGGCACTTGTACGGGCGGAGTGGCTGTGGACAATAGTCCAATTTTCGCATGTACCCATGGGCCTCTTCTTTTTGCTCCTTCTTGTTCCCCCGCCCTCTTTTATACAAAATAATACTCCTTTTTGCATTGAAAGCATGTAATATAATGTCCTGATACTGGCGACCTAAACTTATTTTGATCAAAGTCATTTCGTGTAAGTTTACGGTTCACTGAATGTTGGTGGCTGATCTAATTTTATTCCGGTCTTCAAGAATCATTGTTGCGATTAATACAATAAGAACAAAGTAGTAACAACAAGAAAAGCGTCAGATATGACTCGGGTATGGCACATTGTTCGACTGCGAACCGCGAACATACGTCACATATATAAAGTAACGCATATTACGCATGTGTACATGATAAATATCCGCAATATTATATAAAACATAGACATAGTGATTGGGCAAGATTATATATCCCCCACCCGAACGTTTTGTGTGCAAAATTTTCTAAATCTGAGGCGTAAAGAAACGAAAAGCTTCGGCACGCTGCTCTATATTATAGTATATTATAAAATATTTTTGTGTTAGTGAAACCTAAGAAAATGATTTACTTCTAATAAATACCCAAAAAAATTTATATACGTAAAACGTGGTTTTCCATTTAAATACGGCAGGCTTGATATGTTATGCTATGCAGTGAGGTAAAAAAACTGACGAGCGACAATATTTCACACGGACGACGAAATAGTCGAATATAGCTAAAATTAAAACTTCATTAACCACTTTGACAAACTAAGTCCAAACAAATTGGTTATATTTTCAAAGTTATCGCACTAGGTGACGTATGGTTAATATCCCAATTCTTAGAATACAGATCTGTATTCAGATCTGTATTTGTAATACAGATTCTATTTGACACAAAATCTAATTATACGTTTAGTATAGTGATCGGGTCGTTTTGACTTGGTTTTGGAAAAAAATTGCGTAAAAAGTGATGTCCAGTAATTTTGTGAATTCCAAGGAAGTGATCAGATACTAATCACTCCATATATATATATGCACTAACTCATGTGGACATTTTTCAATTTTTTTGACACATTCACATCGTTTGGTAAACAACTTACGGCATATCTACAACAATGTATAAAATGCCAGCGATTAAAGGAACGACAACGTATGTATCCCACTGTACAAAATACTTTGAAGTTACACCAAACGCGTAGCTGTTGACATTCTTCACTTTAATAGGAATGAATTGCAACAGAATTACGCATAATATCCGTTGTGATTATAGGGAGTGACGTCCTCCACGAAATCCCATAGCAATCACCCAAGAACTAAAATCTATTACTGAAACTCCTATTAATGAACTCTTTAACTTGCCAACAGTCCCATATATGATTGGTTCTAGAACGTGATTTGACAAATAATTCAACTGTGTTGCACTAAAACACCAACAGGTTGTCATATGTCCTCGGGAAGGTATAACCTTGCTGGTCTTTACCGCTTGGAATGTCGTAAGTAACTTGGATCAGATTTTGAAATTACTGAGGCCATCTACTGCTTGTTATATAAAACATAATTTAGCAGGAAACTAGATACAGATACTAAAGTTACAAGAACTGTCACAAATGAACTTGCTCTTAAGACAATATGCTTAGTACAACCGTAGCAAGTACGTTTCAACGAATTTTGTCGAAAAACGTTAGTTAGCAGCGTTTAAATGCTAAAACTTTTCGCTGATTAAATTTAAACACCACGTTCAATTCCTTTTCAACAATGAATAGCAATAATAAAAGATATTTCTTATCATGAAAGAATCGTCAAAAACCGACTGCTCATACATCTCAAATATGTTCCCGAGTTGCACGAATTATATATGTGAAAGTGATTTATCATAATAAAGTCTTTACCACAAAATAAGAAATTTATTTCCTTTTTCTTTGTTTTGCATTATCTCATTTTTGCCGTGCTTAACAAGTTGTTGCAACAAATTACAGCGGGGTGTGGTCATAGTGAGTAAGAATATATTTAAAATACTATTTCAGTGAAATATTCGTCTGTTTCCGGTCAAATGACTATAATTTATTCCACCTCATAGCGAAATTTAGATACAGTAAAAACGTCATTATTGTGGATTTTTTGGAAAGCTATGTCACTACTGGATGCCGCGGTGACAACGTTCGGTTTAGCTCTACTACTTTTAGTAAATTTACTAGCCAGATCAAACCATGAATAATGTTTAGATCAAACGAAATGGATAATTAATAAACTCAATTAATATATATATATACTAATCTTTCATAGCTGAAACTTAAGCAAATCGGAGAATTCTTTGTAGAATTACCTTACCGAAAACGAAATGGTAATTCGTCTGTAATAGAGGTTCGCCAAGCACTTTACTGATACAACTGTTTTCCAGCACCCTTTTATACGAATTCGCAAATTTTTATACATTAGCTACTTTTGAACTTGTCATGTCACTAGGTCACTGACGTGACCTGGTCACCGGAACACTATCATACCAAGTGTCCGGGCCACTAGAACGGCCGGTGCGCCCGGTCACAGCATGATGACTCTGTTCCATCTCTAATGCATGCTAAAACATGACCCAAATAGATCCAAATATTCCAAAGCCATAATTTTTAATAACGAAATATAAACGAATTTAGGTAAAAGATATTGCTTTTAACAATCTATGCCGTAGTTTGGACGACGTTTGGAAAACGCTGTCGGTATAATGCAGCTTGTATGTACATCCTCTGTCAAATGTTAAACCAAACACCGTTGTCATCCTCAAGCTACAGATCTGCGTGGTTCTAACACACAACTGGTTGTTTTTGCGCTCTTATTCAGTTTCTAAAGAGTTTTCGAGTAGATGCCAGGCCTTCAGTTGCAGTCGCACAGGTCACCACATATACTGTGATAATATTTATTATGTCATTTTAGTCGTTATCATGTATAGCTGGAAACAACAAAATTCGACGTGATTTTGATCTAAAAATGTTGTTTCATGCCTGTCTTTTCAAAGCGACACATACAGAGAAAAGCCTCTGCCATTATGTGTCAATGGTTAACTGCAATTAATGGTAAAATATTTAAAATATTACATATATATCCGCCCTTGTGCCACTGGACCATAGCAATTATTGTAACAATACTTTGGCTTAGAGTGGAAACCTAGCAACACGATGATTTATCTATTGCGCAAAAATTTGCAACCATTGTGTTCTAGCTTAGCATGTGTTATGGTGTGCCTTGCTTGCAGTAGTTTCTGTCGTAAAATTTTAAGGATTCCCAGGTGACGGTCACCCTTGCTTACAACTTAGAACTACATTTGGATGTTTCCATTTTTGATTTCGGAAGCTAGAGGGGTCATTACCTACTTTTTGCAGTCTTAATGTTTGGTATTACCTGGAGTAAACTCAACATTAATAAGCGTAGCCTGTTACTGTATATATGATATAAATATAATATAATATGAGGATGGTGCTTCCATATAAGCAGCTTATAAGTGAAGTCAAACAAGTCTGTCTCGTCATACAAAAATTGAATTGCAAATTTAGATGTGATAATGTTTGATGTTACCTGGGGTAAACTCAACGGTAATAAGCACAGTCTGTTGTATATGTGATATAAATATAATTTAGTATGAGGATGAAGCTTCCTTGTAAGCAGCTTATAAGTAAAGTCAAACAATGGGACGGGTTATACAAAAATCGAATCGCAAAATTTAGATTTTATAATTATTTTACGCATCCAAATAGACGATAGTAAATTTCTTGAATATACTTTCTAAAATACATTATACCCTGGTTCCCAAACGTCCGAATATATAGGCAAAATGCAATAGCCTTACAGCAATATTGAAATATGCTATTTATTTAAATTGAAAACGTATCGTCCCTTCTCAACATACAATAGATAATGAACGAGCTCTACAATTCACACCGTCATCTCAATCAATAATAGATAATGAACGAACTCTACACCGTTATTTATTTAGCTAAAAATGGTTAAAACTAAATTAAATATGACACACATATGCACAAAATGTTTCTTTCGAAACTAAAATGGAGGGCCGAAATTTGGCAACGCTTCTTGTATCCATTTGTGT
>JASANE010004206.1:0-17570 GCA_030248225.1 Trileptium ribeirensis | reverse complement strand
TGTACGTACTTGGTAATTTTACATATACTCTTTAGTCAAACTATAAAACGATATACATTTGCCTGAGTTTTTAGTTTGTGATTGGTAACATATAAAACAAAAACGACATCAGACATGGAACCAACTCCTAGATACTGGGAGCGTTGGAAGTAATTAAAGGTCATTTGCCATGGTAAGATGGAAACCTTAAGTTACAGCAGGACAAACGTGTATAAAACAATTGGCAAGCGATTTTAAATTATCGACGCGGTAGCGCTATTTCCAGGCCACTGGCCGGCGCTGGTTATGTCATGCATTTAACACGTTATTGAGTTATCCACTTTCGGACACTTATTCGCTGTTTTCACGCCAAATGACTTGCCTAACCAAGAAATCTAAATTAAATAGTGACACAAATTTATGCAATGGTTCAAAAGTTATAACCAAATGGCCAATTTACCCATCCCAGTAGCTAACACAAATGATTTTATGACAGAGAAGCAGCACGCGGAGCAGAAGAAGCATCCACGTTTAGGTATTCTCAACTACCGTTTGGGGGCTAATGCGCTAAATTCGGGAAATAAATACTATTTGGTGCCAATCCCGCAGTATGATCAAAGACGGAAGGATAACCCTAGATAATATTTTGCAGCAAACATATACACATTTTCAGCGAGTGACGAAATCCCAACTGCTGGTGCGCGAGTAAAACGTAACGCAGAATGCGTAATTAACCACAAAAAGTATACGGCTAGCACCATAAAATACCCGTTGTTGCCATTTATGCCAATGTTCATGGTTCTAAGGCTTCAAAAAAACTCCGAGTCTGTTTAAGTATACTTTTTATAAAAATATTTAATTATAGTTCATTTATGGACATTGGTTCACTATAGCCATTTGTATTATGGTTACTTTTTGGTCGAACTTTATCTTCAGCAGTCTTCAAAGGTTATTTCCGTAAGAATTAACTGATATTTTGTAAATAGCACATATATTTATCAACATACAGGTGGAAAGAAATTGAGCGATAAGATTGGATTGAACGCAATAATGAAGTCATTAATTATAGAAAATTTAGCAGCAAGGATCCAATTATGTGGTGCTAAACCATCGTATTGCTTGGAACGGGTGCTGAAGCAAAAAATTTACTATGTTCTAGCCAATAATCTTAACAAATGTTAATTTGGTTTTCTACAAATACGCGTCGTGCGATGTACAGCTAATGGTTTATGCGGACTGGTTACGTAATTGACATACTAAACCAGGGTGATAACGTAAATGTACTATACTTTGATATGCGCATTTTATACCTTGATTTGAACGGATTCATCACGGCTGTCTAATTTTAAAATTACAATAATATGGTATCACCGATCTTAATTAATTACGACTTACTTAATATGGATGACATCGATCAGTATGTATCTTCAAGATTATTTAAATTCACACACGATAGGAAGATTTGCCATCGAATCGGTAATAGTATGTTCAGTTTGCTCGGCGTGGAAGATTTGTTCGATGACTTGGGTGACCTTTCGCAGTGGTGTGTGAATTAGCAAATGGACTTCAACGTAGCACTGTGCCCTTGTCTTCATTTTGGACGCAATAATTTAAACACGTAATATGCAATAAGTGACACTGCAATAACGTCCAACCAGCATGAAAAAGACCTCGGAGTCTTGATTTCCAGCAACGTGAGACCGTCAAGGCATTGTGAAGAAATAGTGCAATCTTGCGAAAAACAACCAGAGCGACGTGGCGTGAATTTTACTATTTATCGCCGTCAGTGGTAATGCCCATTTAAAACGCATTAACAAAACCTCGTCTCGAGTGTGCTTCGTTCGTGCAGTTCGTGTCCTCACTACAAACGCGACTCTCAGTTAATTGAAGGTGTACAACACCAGATATATAACCCGCATAATGTTCGGGTTATCAAGTATGACTTTCGAGGAACGTCTACGAGCACTATCACTTCAAACGCTCCAAACTAAACACGGCCGAGCCGATCTGATCATGATTTACCGCATGGTGCATGGCCTCGTTGACATCTCTAGATAATTTTTTTATCGTATCTCGTATCCACATCCTACCACCTTCGAGGTCACCTACTTAAACTGAAAACATGAAACAAAACTGTGCCCGATAAAGTTTCGCTTTCCATTCTGTGAACCTATGGAACCGTTTACCATCGAAAACTATCATTGCCCTGATCCTACAGATGTTTGAAGGAAAACTCCGTCTCGCAGATGTTACCTGAGCACTGACACATGTGCAGCTGCCGCTTCCGGTGTGTCACTTTTTAGGCGCGAATACTAATCCCGCAAACTAATGGTCAATAGGAGACAAAAATCAGATAGCCACCTTCAAACCAATAACAAATAATACAAAATACTATTTGTTCTCAGTTCTTGCTGGACCTTAGCAAGGTTAGGTGCGTTAACAAAGGCATATCAACAAATCCGGAGAAATCGAGAAGATTCAAAACTTCTCAAAACAAGTGACACAGTTGACAATCTTCTTGGGTCTTACGGATTATTGCAGACAAAACCAAAGATGGTGACACAATTGAACTTGAGTCTTACGGCTTATTACAGACAATTCGTGCCTGACTATGAAACAATAACAGCACCACTTTGTGACATGACTAAAAAGCGCTCACGAGCAATTCAAAGATGTGCAAAAATCACTCAATACCCTTTAAATCAAGTTGATAACATCACCAGTTCTCTCATATCCGGATCGCTACAAGCCATTCATATTATATGCCAACGCAAGTCAGCAATGGATTAGGTACATCCTGTCGCAGGAAGATAAAGCAGGAAAAGAACATGTTATGCACAACGAAGGTAACAAGTATCGTGATGAAGAAACTCGACATTCGACCACTGAACGAGAATGTCTCACAGTGATCAGACAATTCAACAGTTTCAACCGTACATACTGGAAAACCAACGATTATCACAGATCACTCTCTACTGGTTCAGATATTGATCAAGAAACGCTCATTAGAACAAACGTTTATACTATTCGATCGAATGGCCAATAAAATTTTGGAATATGATTATATACACTATTGTGTAAAGCCTGATCGGTACCACCAAAACGTGGAATACTTGTCTCGAGCGCATGTTGTCTCTGGAACCAACAACGTCGAAACAAAAGAAGTAGCACAATACCAATACAAACCACTTATAACAAAACGAATGTTTCAAAGCAAACATGTTATTCAAACAAAGATAAACTAAGATAATAAGAAGAACCAAAAGAAAGTTTAACTTAACGAATACCAACGAAAAGGAAGTCAACGAATTCAAACCAAAGAATTGTAAAGTAGCGGCGATAGCTTAAGAAGACTCATTGGTTTTTGAAATCGAAGTCCAAGTCTCATGGACAAGCTAGTTTGGAGAGGGGGTTTTCTGTGAACACCGATATTCTCTCCAAAAAGCGTATGTCGCTATCTGAACTGTCCATTATTTCTCAGCGTATTGTAAAAGACTACATTTGTCGCAGCTGCGGGAACCAGGTGAGCAAACTAGTCGTCACACCTGGCATGATGAACTGTTTCCGATCAGCTAAGAGCAAATACGATAAAGCCAAGGATGATATGCGGAAAGCCAACGAGAACAAAACCAAATCGCACTCAAATAACCGAGGTCGAGGAAATATCGCCTCAACCAGTGGCATATCACGCTTGGATTAAATACGTGCGTTGAAACGGTCTCATGAAGCCGAGGCTCGGACGGCTGAATCCCTGCTGTGTGAGGGTTCGATTCAGCTGCAAACGGCCTGTGCTGAAAAGAAAATGCGCCAGGAGATTGTCGGCGCCGCTAACGCTAAGATTTCGATGGCTAACACCAAGCTCACAGAATTGCGGAAAAAGATTGCGAAATTACATGAAGAGGAGCTCAATCTTATTGAAAAGAAGCCAAAAAAGTAAAAGGTGGGTTGTAGCGCTGAATTATTGGTCATAATTTGGCTTATTAGATGTCCTCTATTTTCGGAGAAGATGTCCTCTGAAATTTTCTCTAACCGGTCCGAGCACTGCACAGTAACAACGGCGATCTAAAGAGAACGTTCGAGTAGAATTATTAGATGAAGTCGAGCAAATATCAGAACGCGAACCAGCATTCGAAGTGCAACAAGGAACACAACAAACAAATAATGAAGTAGAATCTGAAGGAGTATTCGACCTACTGGATGCGCCGGAAAAACCAGAAATAATGAAACTGGCAATTTTTTTATTAACTTGGAGCTAATTTTTAATACTTCCAATTGGAGTCACCATGAATTCCTTCAGAACTGGTACGTGCTCAGAAGGAAGCTCCGTCTATTCATTCGTTCAAACGCTACATCGAAAATACCGAAATCCTGGATACCACTCTTGTATTTTACGAAAATGGATTGTAGCCCATGTACACCAACTCATTATATTTGGCAACATCGTGTACCGATTACGGGATAGGACTGACTACAGCAAACAAATCTCTGGAATTTTCATATTGCAATGCGCGATCTTCGTCGTTCATTATTCGAAATGTACCATACTTCAAAATACCGTGGACACCTTGGATTGGGGGGGGGGGGTGGCGAGGTCGACGCCATATGAACTTGTGCTGGCCCCCTTGAGAAAACAATAAGAATATCAATCTCAGTCTTAAAATATGAAGTGTCCTTCCATTTGTAACGAACAACTATAACTGGGAGACCTATATGAATTGTGTTTCCTAAGGTTATCTGTTGTCTAAATAGCGATAATTTTTTTGGATTTTGGACTTTTGCACAGGCTGTGAAAATTTTATGTAGTAAAACGTTTATATATAGTGATGGTGACAAAAACAGCAACTTTTACAAGAAAAAGTTTTCCGACAGACCGAACAGGAGAATTTAGGTTTGTACTACGTGGCTGTGTAGTAAGGCCATAATAATGTTACTGTGCGCAACCGCGCTTGATACACTGTTCGCATTGTGCATTTGAGTTTGACAGAATGGGTGTTTTTTGACAACAAAAATTAAAAAGAAAACAAGTGATGTCAAAAAAATCAGAGTTCAAAAAATTTCTTACCTTAATCTTGGTGTATCGGGACTTCGCCCGTGAGACGAATTTACATTATCCTTAGTCTTAGCATAGTGTATAGCACAGTGTACGTCAATCCAAGTTACCTTTCGATGATTTTTGGCGAAGGTCCCACCGTTACCATTTAGGTTTCGCTGGAATCATACTGATATTCAATTTCAAACATTTTGTACTGCATTCTGCGATTTGAAGAAGCTTCATCAGCAATTGTTTTCGATTAGTTTGTGATTGTTTCACCGTTTGCACGTTACATTTGCCGATAGTAGCATTGAGCAACTGGAATATTTTTGGCAAACCCCGGAAAGACTGCTGCTCTGCTGCCGCTGCTAAGTTACTTCAAGCAACATATATTATTTACATATGGATTTGCCAACCTATTAAATGTCTGGAAACTTATACACAGACATATACGTACGTGTCAACCCATTAATATTAACAGGCGTACAAACTAGTACTATTCGATAGTATTAAAGCAGCTTCCAGTTGCTCTGCACTATATTTCGGTCCCTTGGCCTCGTAATAACGGCCAGATATTGCGCTACATTATACCCTTTAAAGCTGTATGACCATATAGCAACATAATCTGAAATACATATGGACTTTTTGAGTCTGCAATGGTTACTTGACAAAAAAGTTGGCAAAAAACCGACAACGCGGTTTGTTTGACTTTGCGCTCAAAATTTTTGAAAATGGTGACAAAAAATCAGTCTTCAAAACCCCCAGATGTATTTTAACCAGTTTGTTACAACTTTATACGACTAATACAGCATCAATTCCAAGCAGTGACGTCCATTTCGGACAGTTCAACTTTCATTAGATAACCCTGGTCAACATGTTGTTCCATGGTTACAACTAAGTAATTTTATGCTAAAAAGTAGGTATGATTGGGCTGAGTGTCTCTTCGATTAATGTGAGCAGTGGCAATTAGTATTGTTATCTTGCGTATGGCTATCGATGGTACATTAATGTGTACTAGCGACGTCCCTCTACACCCAATACGTCTGCCATACTAGGATTGTCGCTTTTGTGGACTGGTCTTTTTGACGCCATCACTATAATAAAAACTGGAAAGCGTTCCCTCTGAAATTGGATTGCGCTCCTGAGTTAGACTTGTTATGCTTAAAATAGAAGTCTTCCTACGGGCCAGCGGGGATACATAACGTGATATTAATGATACGTAATGACGTTATACTTACTATGAAAGGTTTAACGTTTGAAGCTTTGTTTCAGTTAATATATCGCTAACATATTTCACTTCTTTAACTCCGATTTTATTATTTCATTTACGGAAATGGAATGCGATACAAAAAGTAAGTGACCGTATTTGAGGACTAATTTTATTACTTGGTCAAAGTATTTTGTATTGGATTTGTAAAGGTTATGCAATGGAGTATTCGACGGTGGAAAAATAGACATTTGGCTTTGCTTGTGGTTCTGTGTTAAGGTTTGTAGTTACTCATTTGCATGTATTTGGCAGGCAATAACCGGAACCGTCCATTTAAACCAGATCCGGAACCGGAACCTGGTCTTTGAAAGTTATATATAGTAAAACAAATGAATGTATATACTGTGCATTTACAAATACAAGTAAATTTTACATTAGGCTTATGTATTCCTATGAAATTATTGCTTCTCTATAATTTTCAAAATGTTGAGGAAGCTATTAATGTTTATTTATGCTTCAAGGTCTCGGTTTCGTGCCTCCAGAACAAATATCTTCCGATATACAGCATTGGGTTAGCTGCATCGAACGGAATATGATAGTAACAAATCAAGCGTAGTCTAGACTATTTCGCACTGTCTGCAATCGCCTGTCTTTACTAGACACGCGATTATTAAATGTTATTACGTACGAAACTTGAAAATTATTGGTTTGGATGGTTCTAAAAGAAAATAAAAGAATATACTATAATTTTCTAATCAGTTATCAGAGATATTGTTCAGGCTAGTGTTGGTCAACTAGTGTTCGTTAGGTAGATATTGGATGTAATTTTCTGATCAATTCTATGAATGAGACAAACTGTTATACCGCTTCGCACTATTTTAATATATATAGTTAAAATTTACATTGCCAAGAACGTAATTTCCAGATGCCGTTGCAGATATGTTAGTTTACTTCAATGTAGACAGATGTACAAAATTTACAAAGGCACTGGTTAGTGCTGGATGCAATTTATGTTACAGCTCAGTGCTACTGCACAAATCATTACTCTATTATTCATATCAAGTTGGACCGGCCCAGTTCGAACAGAACATACACTACAGATCTCTGAATGGTGTAAAACAGTTGCTACAAGTATCAACCTGGCTTTGTTTTGTTCGCGAACTTCACCGGCTAAGATGAAAAATTCCTACTAAAACCATGTACCCTACTTTACGTTTCACGTGTTTTCTTTTGTTTGGCTGTATTGGAACTTTGTATGCAAAACGTATGCTTGTGCAACGAAAGAGCCAAAAATGGGAAAAATTTAAAACAATTTTTAAACCGGAATTCGGTACCGGTATGGTTTTTGCGTTTTGCCGGAAATGGAATTGGTTGCATTCTGGTATTTGCTAGTTTTATATTTCCGTGTCTTAGGACGCATGAGGTTTTGTACAGCGTCTTCGATTATGCACATATATGAATTCATGGAATACTAGTGCCGCCCGTGTGTCTTGTTGGGCCCTATGACTATCATTGACAGCCTCCTCGTTCTATGTCTGTCATAAATTTTCAATGGTTTAGCATGTATCATAATCGTCCTGTTCCTCGTCCGCGACACCATCCCCGCTCAAATGTCATCTGCGCTCACCACCAAATTTGAGGACATTGTTCTTCTGGAAATTAACTGCTCGGTAAACACCACAATTTTGCTACGATGTATATATCGTTCTCCTAACTGTTCAACTGAAAATTATGAGCGTCTATGTGACTGTCTACGCCGAATCGGCCAGTGCAGTAATTTCTGGCTCGTCTGTTTATGTGGTGACTTCAATCTCCCCAATATCGATTGAGTCAATTACAACTGGCCTTGTTCTGAGGATGCGTTTATGGACAGTGTATTCTCTGCTAACCTTAATCAATTTGTTACATCCAGCACTCGAGGTGACAATATTCCTGATTTAATTTTCGCTGATGATGAAAATGATGTTAAGTCTGTTGAAATCCTCGCTCCTTTGAAGTCCTCCGACCATTCTTGCGTCAAATTTCTCATGGCTAGCAAAGCTTATGAGCGCTCATCTCCAGTCCCTTCGAGTCTAAGAAATCGTGATTGGTGCGGACCCACCTGGAACATGATTGAGAAGTTTTTGCGTGACGTTGACTGGGATTCGACGTTCGATGATAATGACGTCTCTGTTATCTGGAACCGCATATGTTCCACGTTTAACCAGGCGATTGATCTGTTTGTTTCGTTGAAAACCGCCAGGCAGCTCTGCAAACCAGTCAGGGCTGATGGTGCTTGTTGGTCGGCCATTACAAAAAAGCACAACGCGTTTCGACGCTTCAAGCGAACCAATTCTATGACCGTATGGTTAGACTTTGTTGCTAAACGCGAAGTTGCCAATAACTATACTGAAGAGTCTATACGACGATTTGAGCAAAAGTTAGCAGCCAATATTGACGCAGACCGTAAATCGCTGTTTAATTACGCCCTAAAAAGGGCTCGTGTTCATCCGAAGATTGGTCCCGTGACGAAGGTGGATGGCACCAAATCGTCTTCGCCAGTGGAAGATTGCCAGGTGTTCAACGACTACTTTTTGTCTGTCTTTAATGATCACCATTTTGTTGCGCCTCCTTTCCGTTATCGTACGGCTGCCCGATTTACAGACATTGTTGTGTCTCCTGAACAGGTTAGAACGGCACTCGGAAAGCTCAGGGTTTCTGCAGCCCCAGGTATTGATAAGATTCCAAATCGTCTATTGATCAAAACTAAAGAGATTATTGCTGCACCTCTTGCTAAACTGTTCAACGTTTCACTCGCTTCCGGCTCGTTTGTCCACCAGTGGCGAGACGCCAAGGTGGTTCCAATATTTAAAGGTTCTGGTGACCGCAGTATGTGTGGTAACTTTCGACCGATCAGCCACACTGCTTCAGTTAGCAAAGTACTAGAATTGCTGGTTAGACACAGACTTACCGAATTTGTCACTGCTCATAATTTACTCTACGACAAACAACACGGCTTCCGTCCGAAACGCTCTACAACTTCCCAACTACTAGAGTTTCTTAATTTTACAACGAAATGTATAGACCAACATGACTGGGTAGATGTCGTATACGTGGATTTCCAAAAGGCTTTTGACAAAGTCAATTCTCGGGCGTTGATCCACAAACCTGAGAGGAACGGTATAAGTGGTAATCTGCTCCGCTGATTCGACAGTTACTTGTCTGGTCGTAGGCAGTGTGTCTCAGTAAATGGTGCTTTGTCCCAGTGGTCCCCGGTGACAAGCGGTGTACCACAAGGTTCCGTTCTGGGTCCTATTCTGTTTCTTATATTCATAGATGACATCGATGACTACTTGTCCTGCGCGATCTTTAAATACGCCGACGACCTCCGGTTGGCCCGACGTGTGCTCAGATACAATCCGGATCTTGATTTCGATTCGTTCCAGTTCGATATCGACAGTCTACCTTCATACTGTCATGAGCGGAGTGTTGCTTTAAATGAGCTGAAATGTAAGGTCATGCACTGCGGTGCCGATAATCCATGCGCAGCATACTCATTAATGGGCAATCTATTGTACGTTACTGACTCGGAGAAAGACCTTGGTGTTGTTACCAATAATCTTAAATTTTCCAACCATTGTGCCCATGTCGCTGCCAAGGCCCGCCGGGTCTTCTTTCTCTTAAAACGAACCATGCACTACTGGACGAAATTTGTCTGGATTCATCTTTATCGCTCACTTATCCACCCACATGTGGAGTACGCAGTTAGCGTCTGGTGTCCCCACTATACTCGTGATATACAACTAATTGAAAAGGTTCAGCGCCTTGCAACGAAGCTTATTCCAACTATCCGCCAGTGGGACTACGCTGACCGCCTCAGTTTTCTAGGAATTCAGACGCGAGAATCTAGACGTATTAGAAGTGATCTCATCCTGATATATAAAATGACGCACTCTGACGTTGCCATAGATCTCTCTAAGTACTTTGCCGTTGGATATGCTGTGAGTCGTGGCCACAATTTCAAGCTTGATACTCTCGACATCCCCCGATTGGACGTGCGGAAGTATTTTTTCACTCATAGAGCGGTCCGTTTATGGAACTACCCCCCTCAGTCCGTGGTTAATGCACCTACGCTGTCATCGTTTAAACGTCGGCTCCACTCCGCTAATGTGGTCCCATACTAATCAATTGTTATTTTGTTTCATCTCAATCCGGCCTTGCTCCTAGGCAAGGCTGTCCTTCCCTCTGGCATGGACGTTTGCACGGACGACCACCTATCCAGCGATGGAAAACACTTGTCTTCAACCGTACCATGCAGAGGGTCGAATGGTACGTATAATAATTATTGAAACAAAATATATAAGCGAAACGAGTGGAGTTTTCACAGAGGGCGCTAGGCTGAAAAATTGTGAAAATTTCCTGTGTGTTTTTGTCGTTCATAAACCATTTTCGGATGCACGAATTTCGACATATTTGTTCTTTGACAGCAAAACTGAGGAGGATATGCACTTTAGTTGAACGCGAACTGCTAGGACCCCATCTTCGGTGTCAAAATGGCAAAGAACAGGTTTTTATGGGTTTTGTCAAATATGGCCATACGGGTACCGGTGTTCTGCAGTACGTATCTCGCGACATAGGGTTCACATCGGACCATCATACAGAATCAACTCAATGAGATCTACAACTGTGCTGATCAAGACATTTTTGTGGGGCCGCTGTGGTCCCGAATATTTTCGTCGAGCCTTTGCCAGAAATAGCGATTTTTCAGTTTTCGGCATGTCATGTGTGTTTTTACCTTACAATGAATGCCTCTTAGGCTGTGAGGCACACTGGATGCGATGTGTTACTACCTAGAATTCTTTTTCATACCTTGTCAGGGGGGTTTCAAGGGTTTTACGGTCGACGAACCCGATTTCCGAAATGTAGTTCATTTTCATCTGTTTGGTTATGTTTTGCGTGTAGGGCAGCGAGAAGCATCTAGAATATAGGTATTTCATAACGCTGAATACCATGGTATGGTTATCTAGAGACCAGTACAAATACTTAACGCGGTGTTAGGTGTTTTTGGTTGGATATGGTTTTCAATGGGTTTAAGGTTCAATAGGTTTTAGGATGGTGCACTCGTCAAACACAGCCTGTTACAGGTGATTAAATAAAATAACATAAAAATGAATCCCCGCTGTTTCTGTTTCAGCCTGAAAAAGTCTTGATGTCAAGGGTCATTTTTCATGTTATAGGCCTCTAGTGTTTTGGATACATGACTCACAAACACCATCCTAGCCTTCTATAAGGAATTCTACATTACTGAATCTAAAAGATTTGACATTATTTGGCACCAAAATTTAGTATTTCGTCTCCTTTTACAGACCCCAGCAGGGGAAACCGTATTCTTTTGATCTTATCATTAACAGCTAGTACTGTGCGTTTCAACACGATAATTCTGTATGAAGTGCATATTGCGAATTTGCTGAAAGTGAAGTCGACTTGACAATCTTTAATCAGACGCGAAGACGATGTCAAAAATAATTGAGCTTAAGTGCTTTTAGATCATGTCGCGCATCTAATTGTTTCTCCATTTTCGTCACGAATCCATTCTGGTCGCTCCGTTTCACCTCGTTTGCGAGTTACTAGTTCTTAATGAGACATCTATCATGTGTTAAGTAAGTTAAGCAACCTTACTTCAAGTGTAGGTTCTAGCGCTTTATATACATGGTCTACGTATTCATAGGTAAATTAGCGAATCGTACCGTTTATATACTCTGTTACCTAGCACGAACTATGTAGTAGTGAAAGAATAAATAATTTTGAAGGCATCCATGGAGTGACAATAAGATGTAAGAACTTCGAAAGCTAATGTCTGTCATATAGGGTATCACTTCGACTAAAATATTAAAGACTGCGGCTAATGTTACGGCGGGGTCCTAAAAATAGGATTTGCACATTCATGGCAGTTGTGCCTCCGAGGAATGAGAAGGACGCAAATAGTAGTCGCAATTAAACAATTTTGGGTTCAAAAAAGATGTTTAAGATCGTATTAAATAGCTTGAAATAAAATAGCAATTGTTTCGCCTCCACCAGTGCAAATTTAGTTATTTTGACGCCGAAAATTATTACCTACTATTATTATCGAATTTCTATTGTCAGCACTGCGTTTTTGTCGTCCAAAATTAGCAGCTTCGGAGTTTAATAAACGAAGGTGTAGCATTCAGACAGAAAGGGGGTGCACCCCTTCCCATGTTACGCAACGCAAGCCTAGGAAAATAAAGTGGTTGTGAGTAAAATGACGATCACGACTGCTTTACTACGTATTGTGCGGCGCTTAATTATAAACTGATCAAGGAAACGAAATTACAGACACTGCCGGTAGCGCTACGCAAGCCGACACTGGTGTCTTGGCGCTTGAAATGTTACCAGTCGACGCAATTTCTGATGGATCGACGCCCTTGGCAAGTGTTGCTTTGTTATCAGCAATATCAGCAGATGGGTCTCTTACGCCTCATACTGAATATAAAGGTACCACTGTCAGTCAGATTGATGATGACGTCATCGCTAAGCAAACTTTGGAAACAGCAGTTACATGTAAGTTCATTTCTGTAGTATTTATCTGTTTCTTGAGTGTAAATTTTAAGTCACGGTTTCGAAACAAGTGATAAATTTGTAATTAAATAGTTTTCGTATAAACAAGATGATGTTTGGAAGGCCTGTTTTTCCGGCTGGTTTTTTTGCTATTATTGTTGGCTGAAATTTTAAACAAGCCCTGGAGAAGTGTATTTTTGTAACTTTTTAACGCTTTACAGCAGAACTTTGGGAAATGCTGATTGTTTGCCTTCCGAAGAATACTTCACTTATGTGTCGTCGTGGTTCTTTTCCGATGACACAATTTATAATTAAAATATCAACGGTGTCACGATAGGTTTTTGAAGAGGAATGTATATCGCACTACGTCATATTTGTTGTGAGATGACTCGGTCGATTTTTGCGTCGCTTGCCCACTTTTATTGTTGACAAATTTCACACAGTAGCCCATTCTCCTAACTTTCTAATACACATAGTGGCCTCGTGCGCCTTCTTAGCGGAACGAAGTTACCCGTACTCATACGACAGGCCATTCTATGAATATTCTGAAGTTTCTCCAAATAAGTTGTCAATTTGCTTCTCACATGACACAGCCATAAGTTATGGACGAAAGCGCTACCGCCGGAGAGAGGCAGCACATAGAATCTTAAATCCCAGTTAATACAAACTGCTCCTTTGTTAGCAAAAAGCAGTTTTATTGTCTTCGTAGATGCATGTTCAATATGATATTTTCATCTCATCTGTGAGTATATACAGCGCATAAATTTCACATTATCACCATGTCCCAACATATTTCTATTCAAGGTTATGTAACTGTATTCAATCTTTGATCTCTAGCCAGTAATAATCATAAGATTTGGTTTATTAACGCTTATGGAGAGATCTCTCCGAGTATATATTCTTATGTAACATTGCGTAAGCACATTTTATATTCGTCTGCACGCCATATCCAGCGACGTGCCCGGACATAGAAGAATAACTTCATGCGATTACGCAATGCTTATTACACTAGATTTATTGAATTAAATCAAAACACTATCTACCACTGAACTCCACAGTATGTGTGATAATACACCTTTTTGTGGGAAGCATCAAACAGCTGTGCCGCGGGCATTTCTCACGCCTAACTTTGTGAGGACTTCAAATAGCCCGGAAATTGAAACCGGCCAACCCGTTCAATCAATGTGTTCAGTATTAACACAATCAAAAGCTCCAGACACAGCGCAAAGACAGCTACCACGTATTTGCCTTTGCTTATTTCTTCTGCAATGAAACTAGTCGAGTGGTAATGAGTACCTATAGGCGTGCGCGTCCGTTAAATAAGACGAGTACCTCAGACTACGCAAGTTAACAACTCAAGTTTTAATTTGACACAGACAAACGCACCCGATCGTTATGCAACACCGAGTCCGTCCTAATATAAACGCAGCCGATGGTTAAGCAAGGCGATTCTGTCCGAATATAAAGGTACCCGATGGTTAAGCAAGGCGATTCTGTCCGAATATAAACGTATCCGATGGTTAAGCAAGGCGATTCTGTCCGAATGTAAACGTACCCGATGGTTAAGCAAGACGAGTGCGTCCGAATATAAACGTACCCGGTTTTTAAGCGACGAGTGCGTCCGAATATAAACGTAGCCAATCGTTAAGGAAGATGAGTTACCCGAATATAGTAGAAGTCTGATAGACAAGACGTATGGCGTCCGTATTAACCGGAGTGAATAAAAATGAAACAACCATAGCGTTATCGAACTTCTCAAAGTACCGACCGCGTGTCAGACGTCATTGTGCTACAAAAATATCTGTCCCTTCGTTTGCGGATGCTAAATCCAGATTTAAGATTTCTGACAAAACAATTACCTTCTTCAGTTTGGAGAAGAGATTGTTTATATCTTTTTACCTGGGCGAAATAGAAATCTTCACAAATTTAATTATGAGCTAGCAACAATGAACTATTTCAAGTCCTAGTTGTTGCACAACAGCTCCTTAATTATCACATGAGTTTTAGAATCACACGTTTTAAATTTAATTTTGGAATCAACATAGTCAAAAGAATTATTGATAGCATTTCAAATTTCGCAGAAAACGAAATAGTCAAGTGTTTTTATCAGATTGTAATTTTAAGATCTATGAACTGATTTCTGACAAAACAACAATAATAACAGTACTAATAAATTGTCTTTTTCAATGCCCGATTTAATTCTATGAATATCTGTTAAATGAAATTCAACTTTTTATGTTGAAATGTATATACTCCAAGCAAGAACATATGTATGGAGTAGGCTGTTGACTTGTTAATAAATGCGCTATGTATCACCGTAGTCACCAGAATGTAATCATTATAGATATCACTTATTATCAGTGTATATCTGTTATCTTAAACTGTACGTCTATGTATAGTATTACTACCAAGCTCTTTACTTTACGTACTTAGTGGGGTGCTCTGTTATTTAATCTTTAGCAGTCTATATTACAGCTTGCGAAGACGCAATTACATCAACATGTATAACGGATTCGGCGATGTCTGACGGTGTCATTGATAGCTGTAACGGTACTGTATATCAAAACCGTGAACCATTTACCATGGATACACAAACAGGTAGTGAATTTTAGGTTCAAATATGTTTTTATATCAATGTGCGAAACGGATTTATGTTGTTAAAACAGGTTCACTGTTGCTATTTCTTAGCTTTCTGAAAACTTCCGCTTGCTGAGGAGGAGTAAAGCTGTTTTGGAATATTGGTGGTAAACTAACGAGAACTGCAAGTGTTTTTTGAGAAATAGCACTACTAACTAGTGTAACTTACTAAGCTACCTAAAAGTTTGTTAGTTTATTATTCGAATCTTTTGATTATGATTTTATAATAATGCACGGTATGTTTGCGAAAATACGTGAATGCAGTAAACTTGATATGGAAAATTTTTTTATGTAAGATTTTGATCTGTATTGATTACATAGCTCAGTGTGATCATGTCTTTGTTATGGTGATTAGCTTGAATTTTGTCCAGGTGTCCGAATTCTTGAGCGTGTCATGGATTGTGATGATGTGTTTTTATTGTGATTAGCTCGAGTTTTGCTCAGTTGTCCAAATTTCCGAATATATATCACGAATTGTGATCATATGTTCGTTATGGTGATTATTTCGAATTTTGCCCAGCTGTCCAAATTTCCGAGTATGTCACAGATTGTGATCATGTGTTTTTTGATTAGATCGAATTTTGCTTAATTTTCCAAATTTCTGAGTATGTCACGTATGGTGATCATGTGTTTGTTATGGTGCTTAGCTCGATTTTTGCCTAGCTGTCCGAAATCCCGAGTGTATCACACTAGTGTATAAGCATTTAGCAGCTTTTACTTGTAAAATAACTATTCAAAAGATTTAATTCCATATACAATCTTCCATGATAATTAATTTTGCTTAGTCTTAGGAAGTATCGATATAGCTTGCAAAAATACAATCACATCGAGTTGCACAATCGATTCGGTGAAGCCTGGTGGGACAATTGATAACCATAACGATACTATGGATCACAACGATTGTTTGCCGCTTGCTGCGCATATTCAAACAGGTACGCAAAATTCATAGGTTCCGACATTTGGCATCGTTAAGCGAAACCGGTTTGAGTTCAATAATTTGCACCTCTAAATGTGAAATATTTACGACATCTTGAATATTAAGTGATTGTTATAATCCATGAACCTTTGGAAACGTCTGAATACGCGAGCTCTTTGTATTATTTATACTACTTTTCGTTGCACAAGAGACAGAAACGTCTGAATTAACTTGACCATTTATTTTGGTGCCCATGTGAACGTCCTTCATTCATGTATACATTCTTATTGCCTCTTTGGGGATTAACAATGCAGCAATATATATGGAATGAATTGCTCCACAAAATGAGACTAATAATTCCCATATAGCTCAAGTAGCTGTTGCTGTTTGCGTGTATTATTTTGGGTCTGATGGAGTCATTCCATAACACATTTTGACCTAATCCTGCGGCGTAATTAACGATTAACATCATGATCTATACATACATGGAAAGCTCTACAAAATGAGACCAATTCATGAGCTCGACGATATTGCTGTTTTCATGGATTTTAAGTCTCAAAGGTCTCACCAATGTAAGACGCAGTTTTAGTCAATTTTGGCATTTGTTGACAGCATATGAAACAATAAAATTTAGTGATACTGACGCAGAAATCCATACGAAAAATACGTATCCATAAATATCTGGCTCCTCCATTCGCTGAAAATTTTTCCAGGGACATGAACCGGGTGGCCCTGGCTCGGAGCTGGGGGATGCCGAATTGTGCCAGGGGGCGTGAACTTCCCCCTGGTTTGAACTGGAGCCGAACTATGGAATGGAAATTTAAAAATTTTCTAAAACTTATTTTTTAAGTTCTTATAAAATAACCTCAGAAACGGTGCAAAAGTCTTTATTGAGGTAAATACAACTTTTCATCCTTTTTGCTGAACTTAGTCGAATTTTTAACTTTGGACAGGGATTTTTTTAAAAAAATTAGTCAATTTTTTATATACTGAGGTTTTTTACCTGAGGGGAAGCCAAAAATTTTACCAGGAAAGCTTTTTGCCAAGGGGCACAGAAAAGTGCCAGGCCCTTCCCCACTTTTTTAGAAGCCAGAATATTTACATATTTTTCAATGGGCCCAAAATACACGGAAATTTTAATATCTCCGCAACCGCTGGACGTATATGGGTGTTTTTGGCCTCATTTTACAGAGTAATTTTTTCTCTACTTGCGCGCGAGCACAATAATAGAGTATTCCTTCCCA
>JASANE010004205.1:0-64164 GCA_030248225.1 Trileptium ribeirensis | reverse complement strand
ATGTTCGTTCTTCGTTCAGTTACGTATTGTTTAATATGTTTGTAAATTTTGTTAAAGCAACGCTAGGTATGGCAATAAACAACGATACAAGGAATTGCATTCCAGGATTATTCAAGTCATAGTTTTCAATGTTGTCGAATCACAGTAGGTGAATTACATATATATATCTATATCTGTGCTTTCAATTAATGATGTTCAGACTAGTCTCATCACACCAGGCGAATCCCATACATTTTATATAAATACTACGCATGCTACAATATATAGAGGTCTTTTAAAGTTCATGCGTGTATGTATATATAATACAATGCATGCTATGTTATATGACGATCTGCTAGTTTAGTGATTGTTTATGTATATGTCAGTTATAAAATAAATCTCAAATGTTTGTTTGTGTTATGTGTCGTTTGTTACTTTGCTAGTGATATTCGTCTACACTGCGGTGTTTAGTGTCGGGGGTCTAGTGTTAGAGGTTTTCCAGTCAACAAAATGGTTTCATGGGCACAAGCCTACCCAACCACCTCAAAATATCCCAGAACCTGTATCACAAAACTATAAATCCCACTTTTTCAAAATTTTTATATTATAACCCCCATCCCACCAATCTTTACAGGGGGTCCTGCTCTTAAATTTTTTGTACCATCTTGCAGAAAAAATCTTAGGAAATACTCTTTTGCAAACCGAATTGTACCAGTTTGGAATAGTTTGCCACGACAAATAAACAACTACCCTGTTCCACAAGCCTCAAATGTTCGTAATTTTATAAAATTATTACCGCTCTGCAATTTTCCTCATTTAAAATTTAATAGAAATTTATAAATGTTCATTATGGGGCGTTTGGGTATCTACCCCTTTCCACCCCGGAGTGGATAGGCCTTATTTAATTGTAGGTTGTGTGACACGCAAAACGCTTGATTTTCCTTAATCCTATTAGACCAGCATTATAAGGTTTGCGTTTCCAGATGTTTGATACATGAATGCTGGCTTTCTCAAACTGTCTTCAAATTACTTGGGTGGAACCGAACTGGTGTGCGGCCCAGATTGAACTGTGGTAAGAAGTTCGGTTTTCCGCAGCTTAACTGGATTAATGCAAAAGGGAAAGTGAAATGAAGTAGCTCATTCACAGTAAATATAGAATAATAATACACATGAAATAAAACCCTATACCATAATTCTAGTTTTTAGACCCACAGGGCAAAAATTTAATGTTTTTTGTTACATAAGAAAAAACTGGCATATTTTTTGCCTCGAAAAAAAGTTTTTTAGTGGTTGAGAAAAATACATGGTGGGTTGGTTCTGAGAGGGACTTGGCTGAACTGGGTGAAGCCAATAAATATAGTGGTAAATTTGTGATAAATGTTCATGTTATAGTTGTGTTCGGCTTTATTATTGGCGTTCAGGAGCTTGATCGTTACTGTTTTTTGAGTCCTAAGCAATACTGCTTCGAACGATGTTGTCTAGGCTGCAGGGTAGGGTGAAAGTGGTTTTTCTATTGGACCATTGGAGCCAAAGTACGCAAAAATGATATCTCCACAACCGCTACAGCTATATATAGGTGTTTTGGTATCATTTTGTACGACAATTCGTGCTTCATTTTGTAATTTGATGCTATGTATAGCTGTTTGCATCTCTCTGAATTACATGTTCATCATTCAGAATTCATCGCCTTGACGATAAGACAAGCTACTGGTTTAGATGATTTGGACGTACAAATGACACAAGAAGCATACGGTAAGATAACTTGTAACGCAGTAAAGCATGCGTCATTGGTTAGAAAGAAATATAATATAATATATATACTATATATACTATATATACTTAATATAATATATATATATACTATATATATTAAATTTATATTATTTTTGAGATCTTTGTGATGCAATATAAAATTAAAAATTCATTTCGTTTAAAGAATAGGTAACGGATATATGCATGGATAACGGATAACTGAATACTTTAATAATATATAATAACGGTAATGTTCGAAAAGCTTTTATGGGACATTTGCTAGCATAACAAATGAACATTGGAGATTTATACAGGTAATTTTTTTATTTTTATCTTGGCTTACGTTTGAATAAGTCTAATTGATGGCGTTTTTTCGGCCTTGTCAATTAAAAATGGAAATAAAATGATCACGGTACACTGTGCCTGATAACTGCTTTTATTCAATGCCGTCTATTTAATATCCAGTTAATGCTGATGTAAATAAATAACACAATCTTTTGTCGGAATATCTATACGATTGCCTGTATATATGGCAATGTACTCTAAAGGTTGGTTTTTATTAATGAAAGAACTGTAGATGCTTCTACAAGTTCTTAACTTATATATTTTTTCTACGAATGAAATGTCTGTTAACATACAAAATATTTTTATGCTGTTGTTTCTTATTTTCTGAGATACGGGATCCCTTTGACCAGATAGCACCGCCAATCGAACGATCATTGGAAACAATCTGGCGAAATCATATTATTAAAGTACGGTTGATCAATCGAATCGAACAGAATTGATTCAGATTGCCCAGGAAATATGTATTGAAAAATCATGTCAGGACGACGCAGGGTGCAGTTCTGGAAGGCACCCGGAAATATGAAGTCATGACTTAATGCATGAGACCGACAGCGTATACACCGCCGAAGCCGGTAAACTATCCCATGCGGAAATGACGCGGTATGCGAATGAAAAGCGACAAATGTCCAAACGGGGATGTGTGCGTGGTTTCGGCTTGTGTGGATGGCGCTGTAAACGGTATTTTGTACAAACTCAACCATGTAACGCGGAAGTCACTGACACCGCGAATATATTTCAATAGGAATATTAAGTCCGCCCTTAGGCCACGAGTTTTCAAGCCTTGGAGGTGAAGGTCATGTAGATGGTACAAACCGTGAAACGTTTTTATGACACGTCGTTGCACCCGTTCAATAAGTTTAACGTCCTTATGATAGTGTGAGCACCACATACATGAAGTATATTCTAAGCGTTACCTAGTAAGCGATCTGTATAACATTTGTATCTGCTGCTGTCATTCGTAACTCATTTTCAGATGGACGGCTTTTGGTAATTTTTTCTGTTGGATAGCAAAAGTGACGACGACGTATTTTTTGTCGACGGTTCTTTGCCAAATCTGCCTACACGGGTACCAGTGTTTCGTAAGTCATATCTCGCGACACAGACCTCGCATCGAAAAATGGAGACAGCACGCAGTTTTACTATCTAGCGTCGAACTTAACTATATTATGCCTTTTCCTATTGTTTCAAGGGTTTTACGGTTGACGAACCTGGTTTCCAAAATGTAATGGGTTTTCGTTTGTCGGGTTATATATTGCGTGCATAGCATCTGGAATGGTCTTTATACAGGTATCTCTGAAGGCTGTATACAATGACTTAGTTATCTAGAGTCCAGCGTACATATTTAATGGGGTTTTAATGGGTTTCGGGTCAATGAACCGATTTCTAAATACTGGCATCTCTGTGGTGGGGATTGGCCCCTATAGTCGGTTCTCCGCTAGGTCGCCTTGGTTCGCGAAATAAAGATTTTTATGCCCCTGGTTCATTGTCACCCACAAAATTTAAAAAAAATTACGTAGAAATTGAACGAAGGTAGTTCCCTTTTCTTGCGCCTTCCAATATCGGGCCGCTACCAGTTCGATGGGAAAGGGTGCTGTTCCGGTTCCTGTCCCGTCCCACAAAATTTGACCTTACCGAAATGCTATAAATATAGTGCGTTCTCAGTTGTTTGGCTGCGTATTGCGTACAGGTCATCAAGAGTTGTATATATATGTTTTTCGGTAGGCTGAATACGAAGGTTTGGTTATCTAGAGTCCAGAACGATCCCTTATGCTTTATGCTTTTTCAGAGGTTTTCATTAGGTTTATGGTCAAAGAACCCGATTTCAAGAATATATTGTGTCTTAAATTCGAAATTCCTTTATGTTCTCAGAACTAATTGGTAAAGGCGAGATTGGGAAGAGTTGCTTGTCGCTGGATTCTGAGCAAGAACTTTTGTGCAAATAGTATTGGTAAAAAATTTTGGACTAATGAGTACTTCAAAATTTATTAATATGTTAGCGCTTGAACAGGGCTTTTTTCAAGACGGAGGTAGGGCAAACGGGTGGGGATTTTTACAGCTTTCTGATCAATTTCAACAATACACCGTAGTCATTTTTAGCTATACGTCATTTAATCGAATTTTTACCTTCAGAATAGCATTTTTTAAAAACTGTCAATGTTTTTTGAAAGACTGGTGTTTTTAGCTGGAGGAAGAAGAATTTCTGGAAAGCACTGAACCAGATGAGCCAAATACTTTGTCTGAAGGCACGAATTCTTATCGAATGTTTTTACCAATGTGAAATTTGACGTATTTGTTCAGGCCAACGGAGGAAAATCCGTAATGGTTTAGTCCAACAAGATGGAAAAATTAATTTGGGGAAGCTATTTTTGCATCTAAACCGCAGAATTATTTTATTTGGTTGTAAGATTATACCGGAACCAATTAGTGGGTATTTTTAATTTTTGTGGATAAATTTCAAGTTGGCATTTGTCCCTATAAATAACAGTGTTTGACTGACTATCGTTATCCCGCTGTGCCTTGTAAGCTGCCTAGTAGAGGTGAAGAAAAGGTTGTTGTAAAACTAAACGCTAACCAAAGGCATCAGAGTGAACACGGACTGAAAATATTTTGTTTCTATGTTATAGAAATAGCACCAAGAATACTGCTGCAATTATAGTCTAGTTTCTTGGCTAAGTGTGACCAGGAGGCAAAAATTATCCGAAACCGGAACTCCAAATTTTGCTGGAACCGGACCCGGATTCCAATTACTTCCTTAATATATATATATAATTAAATACTTGACATTTATATTATATGTTCTGTGGCCGCTATGTAGGTTTTGTACAAAATAAACATTAGTTTCTAATCTTATTCAATGTTGACACGATAATTTTAACTTATTACATGAAATATTTTACTTGCTCAATATTCTTTGATTGGTATATAACCATCGAAAATTAGCTTTTAAAATCTTCGTATATATTAGCTGGCTATCGGGCACAGGCTATCATGTATGCTATATGTTAGGTTATTTTTAGCCGTCGTGTTTTCCCACAAGAACGGATTTACTCTAGCCACCCATCCTTGTTTCCCCATCAATCATCAGTTGCACTCGCTGCCGCTGCAGCTAATATGCCGTTGACGCAACCGACCTTAACACAGTTTATGGGCTTTGTGCCTCCTGTACCGTATCCCAGTGCGTCTGCTTCAACGTTAATTGCTAGAGAGAGCTGTGGTTCTGGAAACACTACAGTACAAAACCGGTTCAGTCCAACTGTTCCGTCTGATCCGGCTGTTAATACAGGTACGTATTTTTTCATGAATTGCAAATACTTTAATTTATTGCTAAATATATATCTTATTTAATCCTACTTGGGTGTTGTTATCTCTGATGTGTTGCTAAGTTGCTAGTTTGCTAGTTGAAAACTAACCAATATTTACTATTCGGAGGACACAACAGCTATATATACATTGTTGCGTGGGATAAAAAAACCCCAGTTTGTCAATTTTTTCTCTTAAGCTAGGTACATTGGGCTTACCTTACCTGCTGACAAACCTTACCTGCTGTCGAACCAGTACAGTCAAAAGATCCGGGCTAAACTAACCTGAGTGGGCCATTAGATAATTTTGCCACAGAAAGCATCTCAGAGTCAATTTTAAAAGCTTGAGAAGATTGCATGCCGAAGCTATAGCTGTTTTTACCATTTTATCAGTCACTTTGACCGGTTACTGCGAATTGCAACGGAGCCACACATATTGTTGCTCTCTAATGGGCTGACACAATTGAGAGCTAAAAATGACCATCGAAAACGTCTATTGAAAAAGGAACGATTTTTATGGCTTCCAGAACAACAACGCAGCTGCTATAATTGTAAACACTATAGTTAATAGCAGATGTGGACACACAAATACTGTCCGCTGATATTATATGCCTATATTATTCTGCCGTTTAATTTCCACAAGTTTAGCTGGTGGCTTTTCAGATATTATATACATCTTTGCGCTGTTTAGAATGCAGGTCACAAAAGCTTGTATTATTTATGTTAAGAAAGGTGTTGTGTGCCGTTTTGTTGAAAACAACATGCCATTAGCATTATGTCATGTTAATTAAATGAGTGTGATATTGGCTTTTTTACCTTACACGGTGTTTTTACCCCAAAAAATCAATGCTCCTAATTAAATTCATTTTTATTTTGTTAGTTAGTCTAGCCCATTTTACACACGCTTGGTCTCGGTCAAAACAGTATTATCATTTCTGGAGTACTTCAAAAACTAAAATTTATATGGGTTTTTACCCCAGTGGGTTCTATTTATCTCTAGGGGTCAGCTGTGATTTTGTTTGAACTTGTTAGGAGCGGCAAGCTGAATTTTTTGTTATATGTATGGCGCTTGACTTTAATAAGCAGTCTCAATAGAGACCTTTAGCAAATTTGTTGATTGCTAGGGTTTCTCAAATTTTGGCCTTGCTATAGGCTTGATGTTGAAAAACTTGTGTTCAGATACATTTAATGCTGCCGAAGGCACAGGAGGTATTTTCACTATCTGCTACCACTGTGTGATACCAGGATACATCACGTTGATATATTGCAAAGAACTCTTGGCTCCAACCAACGCCTGTGATATAATAACAAGTGGTGTTTTCCTGAAAAATCACGATGGCTTGTTTACCCCAAATCATATAATAGTTGGTAACGAAGTAGGTCAAGACTGAGCGAGTATTCTACGGTTTCCCAGCGAAATTTTGGTTTTCTTACGGTTCTCTTTGGCCATTTGTGGTCCACTGACTTCCTAAATTTATTCTCAGGGACGTCAAAAATGGCATTTACATAGAAACCTGTTATCGAGAGCAATTGTAGCTTTCGAATTATAAAACCAGCGATCAAAATTCTGCAAAAAAGTTAATTTTTCAAAATTTTGATTAGTTTTCAATTCAGCAGTGAAGGCTTGTTATTTTTGCGACTGAAGAAAAAATTAGGAACGACGTACAGCGGGTTAATTGGTCATGTTGGTTTTTACATTTTAGTGAGAAAAACAAATTGAACAGACATATACTTATTTATTTGTGAATAACCGGGGCCGGAACTTCGATTTTTTAGTGGAACCGAAACCTGTCTTATCAATGGGGTAAAAATAAAAGAAGTATTAATGAGTTCCTTTTTTTGGGGGGTGGATATTAGGTATATATGGTTATTTTTAGTGAAACACAGTGGCTTCGCTGGTTTAAGAGTACGTTGGTGTTTTGTTACCATTGTGAGGTGCTGCACGTAGCTATGAATGCTAAATTAGGGCAACAAAATTGTGGATTTTGTCATTTTTTAAATAATTTATTATACGTTTGTGGCTAGATGGGGTTATATATATAGATTTTCCCATACGGGCTAGGTAGTTGGATACGATTAATGCAATTATGCTTACGTCGAAAGCAGCCAATTCGGCAAGCATTAGGGCACTACAACGTAAAACTTGTTTTTTTACAATTAGAATTTTATTGTTGTGATATTTTAAATTTGGAATATTACCGCCTACGTTGTTATGTTATTACGTTACCAATAACAAGTCCTTTATGATTACGGGAAGCATGCTGCTCTAAGTAACCGAAAATGTTTCAACTTGCACCGCAAACCTGACACGCGAGCTCTATTCAAAACTTCTTAGCTCATGTGATTAGGCGCCGCGAGTTTGCGAAAAACGTCGAGATCAAAAGGTGTGTAACACTGTCACTTGTATCGTGCAAAAGGCAATTTGATAGTTTCTCGACAACGCCTATGCCTCAACATAACAAGCACGCTCACCTGCTACAAAAGCCACTAATATGTCCTGAAAACTACAACCACTGATTCTGCTAATGTGCTGCTGGTTTGTTGTCTTGCTGTGCCTTTAAAATGAGCTTAGGAAGCTGAGTTTCGAACCTCAAAATAGGCAACAAACACAGACCTGACATGTTTGCCCAAGCCCCAGTTCCCCCTGTTGAGTGAATTACTGCTGTTAGATGGTCCTTATCAATGTGAAATACTCGACATTGTCTAATGTTGTGGCTTCACAAGCACAAGATTTAACGGATAAAGACACGTGAAAAGATTAATTCAGCAAATTGCCGTGTGAAACCTAAGACACATAATTGTATTAGGAATATTTCATCTTGACCTTGCAGAAGTTTGTTAAAACAAAGCCAGGTCGATGTTTGTAGCAGCTGTTTTGCACATTCAGAAATGTGTGGTGTATGTGAGAATTGAACCGGTCCAACTTGATATCCAGATATGCACAACGGAGTATGGATTTATTTAAAAGTATCTAAAACTGTTAGATTGGCTTACATAAGTTGCGTTAAGCACCAACCAGTGCTTTGTGAACTTTGCAAATCAGTTTACATTGGAGTAAAGTAACATATCAGCATCACAGCCAGAAACTACGTTCTTGGTAATGAACTGCATCATATTCTGAAAGCTACTGCTACATTGGTAATGAAATCAGCACTGTATTTATTGAAGCTGTGCGAGCAGTAATACAATTTGGTTCATTTATAGTATTGTGATCAGAAAATCATCATCTAGGCGACGGATATTGACTGCCCAACGCTAGCCTGGACAATGTCGCTGACCACTGATCAGAAAATTATAGTGTATATATCTTCCTCTTATTACTTTTACAACCACATAAACAAATAATTTCAACTTTCCTGCGGAATAACATGTAACATAGAGGCGTATGAGTTAAAACTGCCGCAGGTGGTTTTGGCAAAACGCTGTTAATTATAAAGTTATATATATATAATAAGAATCTACAAACCAATATATATATACAATTTGTTGATTTAGGCATTATACGCAGCTAAAACAGTATTTGAATGAGTTAGTGAAAAGTGCATTACCCTTTTTTGTAGCTCTAAGTGAAGTTTAGGCTAGCACATGGGCTTAATTTGTGTTAATTACCTTGTATTTGATATTTTTTATGAGTTGAAGGGACACCTGTATGTGTGGTTGTAGCACATTCACTGGTGCTTTGTACGTTTTGCTTCCATTATATCGTCTTTGGCACAGTTCCCTAGTTGGACTAAAAACAGGTAGTGTGAATTCTGAGTGAGTGAGTGAGTAAAACGTTCGAATCGAAGAATTCTTACAAACCGTGATAGTAGTGAAATTTGACAATGTCCGCTATTGGGGTCTTTAGGGTAACACGCATAACTCCGCTTTGACTGGACGGCATTGATTCGCGCAATAGCTCATTTGAAAGCCTGAAATTCTATTTGTGCCTTTTTGTTAGGCGTGAAGACTGACCTAACATCCCCCCAGAAAAAAGTGGGTTAAACGGGCTCTGTGCGTGTCTAAATGGGCCCAAAAATCGCATTACTTATAACTCGACAACCTGTATATATAGATGCCTGAGCGAAAATAGGATCATTTTGTAGAGCATATACGCCTCTATAAGACATTATATAATGCCTTGCTGCAGGTTTTCCTACGATGTAACATTGGGTTCAAAACGGGTTCTAAAACGGTTTCATGAGAACCCAAGTACACGAAAATGGTAATAATCTCCATAACCACTCAATCTACAATGTATATAGGCGTTTTTGGTCTGATTTTGTAGAGCAATTCATCCTCTATGTAGCTGCAAATAATGTGTAGCTATTGTCATTTAAGTTACAGGGCTGGGTCAACGGGGTTTTTCTCGTGCCCATGGGACCCACAATAAACGAAGATGGTAATATCTCCGCAACCGATAGTGATATATATATGTGTATTTGGTCTCATTTTGTAGAGCAATTCATGGTTCACTTTGTAATTTAATGTTCAATATAACTGTAAATCTCTCTGAATTGCATGTTCAACACTCAGAGTTCGCAGCCTTCGCGCTAAGACAGGGTATAGGTTTACAACTGTAGATAATTTCAACTGCGTCAAGTACAGTGACACTCACATCCGTTAGAGATATTTATAACCGAAAGAGGAACCAGCAACCAGGATTGTGAATGTAAGACCTGAACTGGAACTGCAAGCTGGACCTATAAGTTTATATAAATATTCAAATAAATAAAGAAATAAAGGGATTGTGGCTTTGAAAAATCTGTTTAATATGAGTTGCGATGCCCTTAATCTATTGCCATGGTATTGTCGTTCTGGAACGTTGTGCATGTTCGAGAAACTAAGATGTTTTCAGCCAATTGCTTTATTTATCGTTCGATTGCACATGTTTCGGGTGTTCGAGGCTGACCAGCTTCGAAATCGCTACGTGATAGGTTCTTGAGTAAAACAAGCGCTGCTTGGCGAAATCCGCGTTTTCAGTAAATATGTTTCAAAACGACATAGGCATGCAAAACGCGATAAAATGCAATTATAAGAGCAGAAGTTAATAATGGGTATATGGTTATAGCGGTTCTCTGGGATGAAATTCCTACTTAGTGTCTGGGCTCTCCTTTCATTGAAAATTTTTGCCTTTCAAAATTTACGAACTTTTTGGCTTCAAGACGGAATTTTAGTACAAATTGTTTGTCATTTGGGGGTGTTTTTACTGACTGAAAATAAAAAATTGTCAATAGGAGATGCACCAGGGGAGCCCAAAATTTTGCCAAGGGCCACTTTAAGTTTCCAGGCCCCATTTAGTCCTGCAAGGTTGGAGCTACCCACCCCAAGCTGAAAACTTCCAGATTCTATTTTGATTTTGCGGAGAGGCAGCTTTTTAGGGAGTGAAAATGATCCAAATTAACTTTTTCTCAACCAAAAGCACATTTTGTATCCATCCGTCCGTTGCAGTGGAATTCAAGACCACAGGCTATTCACACTGTTGTGTATAATTGTGTTTTCAGCTACTGCTATACATGGACGTCAGCACAATGTTAAATTAGTGCGATTACCGTTTTATGACGATATTGCGATGCTTGTCGCTCCGACGAATCTCAGTAAGTCTTGTCCTCCGTTCGCATGTATAATGGTAAAATTTGAACAGCTCCCACGTTTATTTTGTCTTTAGAATGTGACTTTGGGATAACTAGAATTAGGTTTAGCATTGATGTGATGTCGCAGCAGCCTGCTAACGCCGGGTAATTTTACATATGTGTCGGTTGTATCTGCTTATCCCTTGTATGTGTGGAACATTTTGCTATAACATGTTATTGCATCGTTTTTAACGTATGATTCAACATATATTTTTATGTTGTAGTAATAACACTGATAATTCATTCTGCTCTATTGTAGGTCATTTGCATGTTGAGAAATGCTGCCTTCGCCGAATTGGAGGTGGTTCTCGTTTGTACTCTTCTTACAGTTACCCTGTTGCATAGGTTCGGTTTTTGCTCCTTCGTGGGGCAAACGTTACTTAGTTGATACAACAGTAGTGACTTTATTTTGTGTAATATTTCGCTCGGAACAGGAAAACACCATATAAACTGTAGGAATTGTTTTTACTTCAATCAGAGACGTCTTCATTGCATTTGGATAAAATTTTTTAAGTTATTTTACCACTGTGCTATGAAACATTGAATTTGGACATTTTTTACTTAGAAGCTATAATTTCATTCTATCATATCATTTAAGGTTTACCATTTACGCCAACTGACAAAAACATAACACGAGTAGAGTGGCAAGTAGAGTATAGCGCTCTTGATCAGCTACATGTGACATGTGCCGGCATGTCACGCTTTTTACGTCGACCACCGTTCTTTAGCTGGGGTGATGTTATGGTATTTTATTATCGAAACTGTAAATCGTTATCACCTAAAATTGTGGTGCTATGATGGCTCAGTAAGGTTGGGGTCGTGGTGTTTCTAAAATGAGGCGGCCCCTAAATTTAAGCGGGTTTCCAAACCTGTGGCGTGATAAACTGTGATTTTGGCTAGGGTGATTAACAATGATGAACTCTTCGAGACCATGTGTATTTGCACTCTGACTAACTACATTCTTTTGACATTAACATGTAATGTGTATTTTAGTTACCCGATCAACCATGAAAATGCAAGAAAATATGGTGACATTTACACTGAACGAGGGTCAGATGAATCAAATTTGGTATGTCCGCTCATCCTAACAGAAGCCACCATAGTTTAAACTGCTTTTGATTTTTTATTAAGTGCAGGAGTGTGATTTAGTTTAAGTTATATGTTACAGTTGCTTTGACTACGGTTGTTTGTAGTAGTTACCTTATGGAGATACACCTGTGTAATTGCATCAGAATCTGAGAATTCTTTTCACTGGTGAAAATAAAGGTTATATAAACTACACTTGACTCTTACAACCAATTCTGTTTCAAAATTTGTATTGTACTTTTAACCCTTTTCCTCACGAATTAATGTACTGATGATATGAGTTACGCCTATAGTTGAAGGCTTTTTAGCTGAACGTTGCTTCTCCATTCTGCGTTCTATCTACCAAGAGGTCAGTAACGATTATATATTGTCGTAATATTATAAACTAAGATCTTCCAAATTGTCGCAAGTGTATATTGTTAGCAAGCTGCTGTTTCGATGTAATCGGTATAACACGATGTTAGTTACTCGGAAATAGAAGTCTATAAACTATTCGCAAATTGCATTGTTGGCTGATATAAGCACAGAAACCTGGCCGCGACTTTAATGTTTATTAAAATATTTTGTCTTCTTTATGTTGATATGCAAATTCTTCTCCTAAAGTCAAGACGTAAAAATTTATTTTGCTGTAAACATTTGTTAACGCGGTACCTTACAATAGCTGTTGTACTTACAATTTTACTGGGCTGGAGCACATCGAGTCTTACCAAGAATGCTTTTTCTATTGCGGCTGTTGAGCAGGCAGCTTTCTGTTGTTCACGAATGACCAATCAAAGATTTTTAGAAACCAAGCTTCTGTGTATTTTACATGACAGTTCGAAGTCTATGCTATATTAAATTATCTAGAAGTTGTTTTCTTTTGTTGGAATTAGTTTTAACTATACCCAGTTACGGTTCTGGTAGTATTGCGAGCATATTATATAATACTTGGGAATAACCTCTGATAAATGATAATACATTGAAAATGCTCAATTTCAATAGCCATTCTCTTTCAATGAAGTCGTAGCTGCAAATCATAACAGTTATATTAAAACTACCATGTAAATTTAAATTGTAAATTATTCGTGCTATGACAAAATGTGGATGTGCGGATGTAGCCGCCAAATGAATTATGTCAATGTAGGCTAACAATCAGTTTCGGCTTGGATTGGTGAACCATTTATATTTTTTCAAATATTGCAACCATGTTTCGCACTGACGGCAATTTGATGTTGCTTTGAAATAATGCCTGTGTATTTTGCTTACAGCTACAAAGACAACGAACCTTTACCGCGATATGAAGTGCAGCTGCGGTAAGATTTTGCTCTGATCTTTTTTGTATTTAGTACCGTAATAAATGATGTCGCTATGAAAGCTTGTCAATGCTTCTATGTAATATAATGAGTGGTGTTCGCTACTGCTGTGCTTGGTTTTAGAATGATTACGGAAATTTGGATGGATGGAAAGTTTACGATTACCGGGAAAAAGACAATACGCAAGTTCTTTCCGTCAATGGTAATGGCAAGTCCGATATCGGGCCTGTCTGCAGGCCTCCGAACAGTGGGGGAACTTGATGAGGGAAATTTCAAAGTGGGGGAGGGTAAATTTTGCTTAAAATACTAATTATTGTGAAGAAGTTTTAGCGTCGTGCATGTTTTACTGTCAAGTTATAAAACGACGTTTTAGCATTATAAATAGTTGTAATTAATGTTTACAAAACAATTTGCAAACAAAAAACATAAATTTTCAGGCATAAAAATTTTTGGATTTAGTTGAACGTTGGATTTGGTTTTTCGACGTAGGGCTGGGGGGAAACATGGGGGATTTGGAAAGTTTGGGGTCCCCGCCCCCGCCCCACTGTGGACAGGCCAGGATATTTCAAAACTCGGACCAGATCACCTGTATCTGTCTTAGCAACCTTTATTTTTCGCACCAGTATTTATCTGGAAAAATGGTCAAGCAGGTGCGAAGACAGTCAAGAAATCGTTAATAACCGATCACGTTGGAGAACTTTGATCCGTAACGTAATGAATGCGTAATAGTTGCCGAGACCTAGAGCAAGATCACTGTAGTTAAAAGCATTGTGGAAATTTAACTGCTTTTAGTTAACAATGTGTTAGCTATATGCAAACAAATGTGATTTCGCGAATGCAGTGTAATCAAATGTTGCGCTGCGAGAGAACACCATACTCGAGTTTTAGCTTTAGAAGTTATTTCGACATCTGTGTTATCCAAATCGGGGTGTGGGTTTGTGGCATTTTTCAGTTCGCCGCGGTTCAGAACAGCTGTCCCCGGGTTCATGCGCCATGGCTAAATTTGGGCTTTCCCCGGTTCATTACATTTGGGTAAATTTTTTGTTTCAAATCGGTCCAAAGTACATAAAATTTGTACTAAAATTCCGTTCTGAAGCCAAAAATTCGCAAATTTTGTGAAAATTTGCTTCAAGATCGCTTTATCTCTCTATCAAAAACGTTTTTGGTATTCCTGACACCATTTTAACGGTTTTTCTCTTGGCGCGGGTGCCCACGGTTCATGCCCCCCTGGCAAAATTTTCAGTTAATGGAGAGCCCAGAGCATAATATAACTTTTGATCAATAGTTCGGGTTTTTATTTGGTAAAACTACTTCAAAATCGTAAACCGTCTGAAAGTAAATTAACTTAATCAAATTGTTGTTTTATCTAATTTGACTAATTTGTAATTTTGTCTTTTGCACTGTTTCGTAATAAGGTGACGTTTAGTAAAAATTATAGAAGCCAGATTTGTAACAATGTGAGGATTAGTGGTGGACAGGGGTATTGTTTGCCAGATACGGTTTTTTGGATAAAATTGCGGGATATATAGAATTATCCAGATATGGACAATCATATAAAATTTCAAACTTTATTTAAACTTCAAAAACTGCATACCAGACTTTGCCATTCACTATTACATGTGTATTTTATGATGTATTAACCATTTGAGGCATAAACAAACGTTGTTCTTCTGATAAGGTGATTTTTTCACCAGTATTTGCTGTTGTAATTTACAATAAGCCTGGTTTAATGAACAGAATTTATTTTATAGTGAACATTATTTCATGTTATACTTAACACTAATTCATTCAAAATTCCGCGTATTAGTATAACGGCAAAAACATCATTTCGGCATTCTCGAATCAAGATTTGTCGTTCTCTCCCAGTAAAATTTTGCGCCTGACTGCGAAATGCAATGTTAGGATATCTGGATTATCCCGACGTCGGGGATAATATCCAGATATCATTATCCATCAATAGTAGAGATAAGGTTTATCTATTTCGAGCCTTCCTATTATATTGGAAAAATGCTAGTAATTGAGTGGGGCTTTATACCGTTAGAATTAAATTACGTGTGGAACGGTACAATTGTCACCAAAATGATTCTTTTATGTTTTGTGATCGATTAATGCTACGTTTTTGTAGATTCGCCGTAGCCGATAATTCAGTTTTGCAAAAGGATGACTTTCCATCTCAGATATCCGTTAAACTCAATGAAAGACACGTTATGCTACCGGTGAGTGCAGATATTGCCTCAAATCCGAAAATAATAAATTAATGTACGCCAAGGTATATTGATTGAAAGTCTTGTTTTTGCTTCTTGTCTTCGCGCTTCGTAATAACTGTATCGTCATTAGTGATACATTACTGCAGGTTCAGTGGTACCGACGTGCGTTTAGCAATAGACAGCTCTCTGCAGGGTTATGCCTGATTCACCGGTTTATGTCGTTCAATTAAGTTTTCGATGGCAGCGGCTGTAAGAATATTATGTCTAGATGTATGCGCGCAGTAAATCTTTAGGATTTAGACTCGTAACAAGTACCTAAATTCTTTGAAATACCATGTTACATGGGAATGAAAATTATCGATGTCAAAAAATTGGAATAGCCAAATCTTTGGGAAAGGGGAGCGTATGGATATATGCATGTCAGATATATAGTTAATAAAAACGGAGCGAGCAGAGTTTCCACGGAGAGCTTTAGAGGGTAAATCGTGAAAATTTCTTTTTTGTGTCTGTCAGTGTCACTGATAACTCGTGTTTGGATAGAATGACTTCGACAATTTTTTTTCGATAGCAAAACCGGAATAAAGATGTGCCCTTCCTTGAACGCTAAGAGCTCTGGCCACCTCTTCCGGAATAAAATCGCCAAAAACTGTGTTTGGGAGATCTTTGCCAATTCCAGCTATACGGGTTCCTGTGTATCGCAGCCCATAGCTCGAGATAGTGGCGTAAAGAATGAGTTTATCGAAATCGAAGAACTTTGCCGCACTACACTTTTTATGGCACCACTCCATGGACGGTTTTGATCGAACTATCTTAGTGGTATCATAATGGTTCTATGACTTTCTCCAGAAATATCATTTTTTAAATTTCGGCATGTTATTGCATGTTTCTGCCTTAAAACGAGTATGTTTCAGATTATAAATCATGCTGAATACGGTGGCTTTATAATCTAGGTCCTACCTAACACTTTTTGAGGGGTTTCAACGGTTTTACGGTCAGCGAGTCCGATTTCCACGGGGCTCTCCAAATTGGAGGCCCTGGATTTAAGTGCCCCTTGGCAAAAACCGTGTGCACAGCGGTTTGTATTCTTTGGCAAATTTTGGGCTCTCTTCAGTTAATCGCCTCTTGGCAAATTTCTTGTTTCCAGCAAAAGATTCATAGACCATAAAATTAGATCAAAATTTGTTCGAAAATTCCATCCTAAAGCCAAAAATTTCTTAAATTTTGTCAAAATTTGTTTAAAAATAGCTTTTTAGTCCATCAAACGCGTTTTTTGCAGTTTTTTCTGATACGAGGTTTAACTGTTTGTCCGTTGGCAAAATCGAGTCACGGTTCACTCCCCTGGCCTAATTTTCAGCGAATGGAGAGCCCAGTTCCAGAATGAAGTCTTGTTTGATGTTTGTACTGCGTGCCGGGCATCACGTATGGAATATATGTATATGTTTTAGATATGGTAGATACGATGGTTTAGTTTCCAACAGTCCGTCACTAGTATTTCAAGCCTATTCAGTGGTTTTGACTGGGTTTGTGGTCGATGAACCCGATTTCCCTAATATAATCTGTCGTCAGTTGTGTAGTTGTGCATTGCGTTGGGGGCAGTTATAACGGCCTCTATAGGTTGTTAGCTACGTTGAATACATGAATGTAGTTCTTTAAGCTCTAACATGATTATGCGATGCCTTTTCATAGTTTGAGCTTGACTGTCGGCGAACCGAATATACTGGGAATTTTGTCTGGTGTCAAGTCTATGGTTATGCATTGTTTTGTGCGCCTTCAGATAAGATATGGGCTTTCTGATATGCACAACATGTGGTGTTCTTTAAACTCTTATCAGAACAGAATTATAAGGCTCAGAGATTCCCGAGGTTTTAGGGTGCTGTATAGACAAAACAGAACCTGTTACAGGTGATCACATACAACGAAAACTATAGATTAAATCATGGTTGCTCCTTTTCAACTTCGCTTGCCAGAATGGTTTATGTATAATTTTGAGTGCAATATTCTGTGTTTTTGTTTGAGGCTAACAAAATAGGGGTTAAACTTTGTGTATTTAAGTGTTTGACAGTATATTGAAGTTCCTGTGTTCCTCCAAAACCAGGAGGAAAATCTGACGCTGGGTCAGGTGGAACATTCAAGCTTAGACCAACTATGATGGATTCTCAATTTTTTAAATTGTAATTTTTACATAAATACAAACTGATGTTGGGCTAAACGTGTGTTGGCGATATGGAAACAAAATTCACGGGGTCAGTGGTCAAAATTCCAGGGTTGGTAGCTGACATATTAGGGATCTGGCAAATTAAGTCGGGGTTAGCCCCAGCCGGGATCGGAACATAGGTAACAGATTAGTTTGTGGATACCATTATACAGTATATAATGAATTGTGGATTCCAGCATACATACAAGCTTAATTGTAATCTGTTATAATAGAACCTGTAAATATGGCTTAAATGTGATGATTTTATATTTTAGTATCATAACAGTATATAGACTAGCTAGTTGCTAGTATTATAGATGGATATTTAGGCATATACAAGCTTACGCCCAATATTTTAAGCTGGTGAAATAGCTTTAAACTTAATATTGTATGTTTAAATATATTTGGCAGCGTATATATTAGGTAGTGCACATCATTGCAGCGGATTATGATTTTAACGGATTTTATGGATTACCATATCTTTATGCAAACGGTGGATAGTCTACGCTAAATCTAGCGGCCATATGTTTAAAGGTTCATATATGCTACATAGTTTGTTCTTGGATGTATGATAATGTTGGGGATTCTAGGCGCCAATTCCGAGCAACAAACAGGGTGTAGAGCCAAAGAGACCAGGTCTGCCGGTGAATATAACATGCTATTGTGTACGCAGTTCTAACGGTCAACAGAGGATGAGCATCAGCTGGAATAATGATACTACAAAGGTATAATAAATTCTATGTTGTTTTGGCGATTAGTGGATGAAAATAGTAATGAACTGGTTCATGTGCGAGAGATCCGGGATTTTTAATAGGGAAACGGGTGACTGACCTCTCATTGGCCCTGCATGCCTCATAAAAGACATATACCCTTACGCCTATTTTTTCCTTCTTCACCGCCACAAATTTTGTCACATATTATTTTTGCTAGAATTTTGATGATGTTTTCATATTCGATATTTGCAAAAGCCATAGTCTTCACCCCTCCTAGCCACGGACTTCTCCCTTGAGAGGTGTTAGAGATAGTCCTTGGTCTTTCCGTAGTTTCAGAAGCTTAAAACACCGATTGCCACTTAAAAAGTAAGTTTGATTACCACGTACTCACTGGCCTCTGTACAGAACCAAAATTTTACCTGGAGGCTTTGAGGTGACGCCCCAGCTTCAAAAGAGGGAACGGGAATGAGGCAATTTCCCCCAGGTTAGCAAGGGGAAAGCCGTGTACCAAAATCAACTGGGAGAGACTTATAATTGCATTTTGTCGTATTTTTCATCTCTTAACAACGGGTATATCGTTGTTTCTGGTGCATACATATTCACTTCCTGAAAATTGATAGGGTCAGGTAATGGATAATCTGCTGCGCCTCATATTCATGGGTTTTTTATGAATAATCGAAAATTGAAGCAGTGTTTGTGAACCAAAATTTAACCTGGAGCCTTTGAGGTGGGTCCCGCAGCTCCAACAGGGGAACGGAAATGGGACAATTTTCCCCTGGTAAACAGGGGAAAGCCGCGTCCACAAAGTCGACTGGGAGGGTCTTATGATTTCATTTTATCGTATTTTTCATCCTTTTACAAAAGGCATATTCGTTGTTTCTGTTCCTTATATACTATGTACCTCCTGAAAATTGGTATTTCTAGGATTTGGTAATGAATTATTTGCCGCGCTTCATTTTACTTGGGTGTTTTTCATGAATAATTGTAAATCAAAGCAGTAGTTTTAAGTTTTCTTATAACGTTTCATTGTTAGGACGATTATTTTTGACGTCGCCTCAAAATACCTGCTGTGCTATGGGGTTGACTTAAACTAAAATCTATATGGGGGCATGACCTGGGGTTGCCACCTTCCCTGTGTGAAGATGCCAAACTCGATTGATCATGACCATGAGGTCGTGTATTTTGTGTGTTAACGCGTGCATAACATAGGTATTGTGTTCGGAGTACGATGTGTTATGTGCATTGAAATTTTGGGCCTCCCTGAAGTGTTTGTGGATTTGTTTTTTAAAACCAAAAATTTAGCTGCAGCATATTTGTAGTAAAAGATTAACATTTTGCTAGCGTTATTGTGGCAAATGCAACCGCGAACACTATTTTTAGAAGTGGTATTTTGGAGAAATTTCTGGTTCATATGTATTCAACTTTCATATCCATCTTATCAGTTAGTGCAACAGGTGATAAATGGTAAGCTGTTATTGTGAAATGTACGACATCATTCCATATTTTATGCAGCTAAGAAGTTTGGTTTTTTATTGTGCTTCCGGCGTAATGCACTGCTAGTTTGTTGAGCAATAAATTGGGATTTTGTATTACTGCTAGCTGGTAAATCGTTCGTGTTATGCCACCTATGCTTGAAACTGATTGCCCACTAATGCAGCAAAAGTCTGTTGGTTGTATTAGCTCAGAAGAGCAGTTTTACTTACTGTTTGTTTGTAATGGCTGAGCTTGGATAATGATTGGTATCCAAAGTATTTGCTAATCTGTGTATTGCCGGTTGGGTCGTTGTATCGTAGTACTTCAGCCACGGGCGGTTTTAGAGGGGGCGGGAGGGGCGGCCGCCCCCCCCTGTCAGGTTTCGAAGACGGAAATTTTTTGTCCGATTTGCACATAGACATCACTTAAAATAGACCCTTAACCAAGTGTTACCAAAGTGTCAGAGGTTCCTGAAATTGGGTCCACATTCGGAGTAATGTCGTCCGGCGTCGTATTCTTTCGCGCATCGCCAAAGCGATTTGCTTTCCTCAAAAGATCGGTGGAAGCCTTGAATCCTAATGCAACTAAAACTGTTCTGCCTAAGCTTAGCGACACCAGGTGGGTTGAACGTCACACTGCATGTTTGACTTTCTCGGAGCTGTATCCTTGTGTGGCTGCAGCGTTGGAAAATATTGCCCAATATGAAACTGACCAATACCAATAAACTGTTGGGCAAACCACCGGTCTTCTTGTCGCTATCACCAGATCATCTTTCATTCTTCGTCATGTACTGTGCGCCATTAAAGCCATAGCTGTGGATTTTTATATTGAAACCAAACAGTTTCTACATAGTGATAAACAGTCGGCTGAGCAAGAGCTCGAACGCTGGAAATTAAAATGCCGATCAATCGTTCAACTTTGTTCTAACTGTGCTACAGGCAGAATTTAGTTTTAAAGAAGCACTAATACAGGTCGCTATCAGGTATCTGTTGTAAAACGTATGTTAAAATTGTTGCAAAGAGGAGAGTGAATTTTCCACAAATATTGTCCAGAAATAGTAGAATTATAAATGTCTTTTTGTGTCACCATTCATAACTCATTAACTCAAACATGGTTTTCGAAAACTTAAAGATCCGCCCGCCCCTCCTGTCGGAAATTTCTAAAACCGCGCCTGACTTCAGGTCTCCAGTTCGCTTAAAATACAATTATTTTGTCCATTACCTGCGTCATACTAAGGTAAACATTTTGCGTTGTTTACAAAGCTTTGTTTTTGCATTAAACAACCGTAGTTTGAGCTGCGTTTAATTTGAATATGTATTTGTTGTGGTTACGTCATGGCCCAAATGGCTGCAGTATTATGCCCAGCTTTAAAATATAAAAGCGGGATTCATGATTTGGGAACGACCGAATACCTAATTTCACCGAATACCGAATATTTGTTCGCAACACCTATGTATGATGAGAAATCTATAACTCTATAAATCCACCACTTTATGTACGTGCACCATGCAACAGGTCGTTTTATGTTGTGTTGCTGAGTCAGCGATAGTTTTTGTTCGATGAATTTTTTTGCTTTGTGCTCTCGTTTGCTAATGCTAGGTTGAAGTTATAATTTTGTTTTTTATTGATTTTTATAACGTCATTATCTGGAGAACGGCGATAATTGGTGCGTGAAGTCATATCGTTAAAAAAAGAACGGCTCAGTGCGTGGTGTTCGGGGGCGGTAGACTTAGGGTTAGGCTTATGTAGGTATGTAGAACGGCATAGCATGATGTCTCACTTCACATTCACGATGTGTCAAAGAAAACGAACAAATCCTGCTGCATTTAGACCACAAGGTATTAATTTCGCAACTATTATGGCAGCGAGATAGTCCACCGCTGATGAAAAACATAACTGTGGTGATCAGAACATTCGATCCGGCTGCGAACTGAATTGATGAGTCTCAAACGCATCTTGTCTTACCAAAGTTGCAACACGTTGGACGTATTTAGCGGTTTGCAGCATAATTATCAGGACTCCGGACGTAAAATTAGGATATCTGGTGGGCAGATTTTGACTCTATTTTTCAACTAACAGCGGCCAGTCAACTATTCGGTATTCGGCCGAATACCGAATATTCGGTCGTTCCCTATTCATGATTACGTTCCGCTGCACAAAACACGAATTTGTTATTAGTTTCCGTTCAAAAGGAAAATAATGTTGATATGCTCCTGGTATGTAAGATTATGCAAGTAAAGGAAAGTGGTCGCCTGTGTCTATAGTCGGAAGCAACCAGAAGTTTCATGTTTCTTTAGCCTTAGGGTGAGTGTGGGCACCACTTATACCCAGAACATGCAACATAAAACCACTAGATCAATCATTTTGCCTCATATGTAATCTATAAATGCTGAGCATCAAGGAATACATTTAATTTTTAAAGTCTTTGCTATGTCCCCGAGTTCGGATTTCAAACATATGTTTATAAGATATCTTAGAATTGTGTATAAATTCCTACTTATGTTCATATGTACAATGTCGAACAGGAAGTCAGACTGATCAACTATGAAATAAGAACATTGGAGAAAAATGTTTGTATTGTTTGAAAGCCACAGTTAATATAATGCAAAAAAATTGAAGCAGTTCATAATGCGTTAAACCAAAAAATTTAGAAATGTGTATTTATGCAACCTACGAATTATGAATTATTATAAAATCCTATAGGCCGCTATTCGTTCGGCTCATTGTTTACGTTTTCATGTCTGGAAACCTAGCAAAATTAAGTATAGCTGGAAAATATCTATATTATTTGAGACAGAGCGAGGGGAGTCCCCCTGAGGATTCTAGTGATGAAAATAGTGAGAATATGTTTTTATTCCGATGTAAATTATAACTCGTATTTGAGCGGTCGAATGTCGTTAAATATTTTTGGCTTGATAGCAAAATTGACGACGATTTCCCCATTAGTTGAATACTTAGATCTTTGACCTTTCCGGATCAACATGGCCAAAAAAATTTTTAAATGTCCTTTACCAAATCTGGCTATAGGGGTGCATGTGTTTCGCAGCCCGTATCTCACGACAGAGGACATCGAAAAAGACCTTCCGGAATCTGCTCATGGAAATATAAAACTTTGCCGAACACCACATTTATGGGACAATTCCATGGGCCGCTGTGGGCCCAAGTCTGGTTCATCACCTGTCAAAAACATCGATTTTTCACATTTGAGCATGCATAGATTATTTTTCATTTATGTTCGTAAATGAAAGCTGTCGTGTGAGTAATTATAGTTTGTGTAAAAACATTAGCCGACGTGGGACCTTATGCATTGAAGTGTTTTCCTACGGTGCTTATTTTGAATCAAAGTTATGTGGTTAAACCTTCACAATAATATTTGTGTTTCCATTAGTCAACCCGGATAGCAAAACACGCAAAAACACTTGAAATAACTCGACGGATTAAAAGATAACCTAGATCATTATTCCTAATTTATTTATAAAACATTTGAACAACTTAAAACGGTAAATATTGAAAATCAAAAATTTACCATGAACCAATTTTTAAAGTGGGAGAAATGATTGAGCGAATCCGACAAAACATAAGCTAAGTCTACGAAATTTTGTTCTAGAATGTAGATACATTTGTATTTATTTTATACATTCGGTCGTAAATAAATTTCGGTCAAATCGTGTTTCACCATCGTGCTGTCTGAAATGTGCACCACACTCGGGTATTCTTGAGCTGTCTCAGAATACCGAGACAACCGAACTGGTGCATCGCGTTGAGGCCTTGCGTCGATGATGACTGCTCTTCATTGAATCGTTTATATGCGCCATCTGCACGGAACACATTGAAATATAAGAAAAATGCGACATTAACATAGACATAATAATTGATCTATCGATCGTGTGGAGTTATTGGAAAATATAATAGCATGTCAGCAATGCATTTATATGACAAAGATGGTCGATTAAGCCGATTTTCGCGTTGGTCCGTACGTCAGGTGGGGTTTGTTCCCAGCAGTTTATATAACTACCTGGTTGGAGCTGAACTGGGGTTTTCAGGGAGAATATCATGTCTCCAATATCGTCTGTGTGAAAGCCATGTTATAGTGTATATGCAATGAGTGTGAATGAACATGTATTACTTTAAGTTTTTCTGTACCTTTAATGTTGCTGGTTTGGTACCGTGATTTGTAAACGGATACATATTCTACTTGTAGAACTACATTGTTAGCGTCATCTATGTGCAAAGAGTCAATTCCTCAATTTTAATTCAGAGGCTGCGTGCTAAGGGCTTGCGTAATGTGGATCATACGAAAGCAATGAGTAAGTTAGTATTAAATTTAGTAATTACGTATATTTTTCATGTGGAACCTGTGAAACATAGCGGCGACCTCTTGACATGGAGGTCAGGTTAGATTTTAATAAATGAGATTCACAATATAATTGATATACTTAATATAATATAAGACATACAGCAAAGACTTTGAAATTCTAAATGAGGTACCGGTGTTGTCCGGGGTTATTTTAGGCCCTCCCAGATAGGGGTCAGTAAACGGAAAAATTTACTGCCCCTTAAGGGGTCAGTAGCAAGGGGTGATTTCGGAAACTAGGGGTCATGACCCCTTAAGGGGTCAGTAATTTTATAAAAATTAATACATTTTTTCTTTCAGGTGTCCCAACATACGCCTGTGGCGCTGGTTTTTTTCAGTTTTTGGCCATAATATATAGTAAAAAAATTCATATTTTAGGTTTGGTGACCAAATAATTGATCGTTTAGCCTACGATATGCGTGTATATGAGTATAAATTTTTAGTGAACCCTTAAGGGGTCAATTTTTTGAAAAAACGTAAATTTTAAGGGGTCGTTTTTGCGAAAAAATAGGGGTCGGTGTCTAGGGGGGGAGCACGCCGGGAGGGGGGGAAGCCGATCCTTGGGGTCGCCCCCCCTTCCCCCCTCTAAAATAACCCCGGGTTGTGTTCTATTTATCCTGTACATGTGTATACTTTATTTTCGTATTTTTATAATAATTTTATTTAATGTAATCAAAAGTTGTTGATAGTCGACTTTGCTGAAGAGTGGGACACCCTTCAGTTTTTTGTTTTTTCGTCCGCGTTACGCCCGGATAGTGTTCTGTCTTGCCACCGCTCATGCCCCAAATTTATGATTCATTTAGTGCGTAATAAACATGACCCACCCCACCATCTTCTATAAGCTCACAAGAATCTTGGCGTCATGCCAAGTGTAAGAATTCGGAGAAATGAGAAACTGTAACGTTAACATACAGTGGAACAACTTATTAAAAATATATTCCTCTTACGAAACAAAGATGTAACTCACCAAAAATATTTATTAATCTGCTGTTCAATAAGGCATAGATGCAATAAAAATGGTTGTTAGATGTCTAATACGCACCATACGGGGATTAACTCTACCTCAGAACTGCTTACGAATCGTGAGCAACGTTTGTATGTAATCTCTGTATATATAAGAGTCTTGTCTCACCCATTGATATAACTACCTCTACACGAAGAGATACGTTTAAATACAGTGAAGATTTGAAACCATCACCACGAAAACCCATATGAACTTAGTTTGAGCCACAAATCTATTAGTGTATCGTTAGAAGTGGTAATGTCACAGATGATTATATATGGCGTCGGGCTCAACTTTGACCTCAAATACCAATTGACCAAGGGGTCCTACATCTAATCTGTTGACACCCATCAGGTAGCCCCGCAGTAGCTCTATCCACACAACACACCAAAATTCGTTAGAGCCGCTTGAGTGGTGACATACTGCATTTCGACAAAGTTTAACCAAACCTTTGGAAATTTGACCATTTGCTAAAGTCCCCCATTCCCCATAGGACCCGACCAAAACAAATTATATACCCATAAATAAAGCTTCCTAGGGCACATATTTCGATATCAAAATGATTCAAATCAGCTCAAGGGTTGGCGAGTTATGAACAAAAATGGCCCATTTTAGCCGTGTACCCCCCTTTGACCCCCTGTGGTGGGACCTGGGTGTGTCGAATCGGAATGAAACCTCCAAAAGGCACATCTAGAGTATTGTAGCTTACGGTTCAGAGTGAGCACGACTGCGATGTATCCCAGATGAATATAATTAAAAACTCTTCAGCAGAGTAAACTATCATCGATTTTGGTATAAAAGTTGCGCAGTTTCAATAGTCAAATAAAAAGTGTATATTTTCTGTGTATACTGTATGTAGCTCGACTAAGGTTTGTCTGACCGAAAAATTATAATCGGCTGTCTATAACTGGGCAGATAGTAAAACTATCTTGGTCTTAATTTTTGTAACCGATGCTACATAAGTTGTGGCAATATTGTTTAATGCAGCATTAGCACATTTTCAATAAGGTTTATGGTGCGTTCAATACTCAGTTTCGATATACTCATTAAATTTTGACATTACCTACAGTACTCGTCAGAAATGAGTGTTGTTCGGTCGACGATAATCAGATGTTCGTTCGATAAATTCTGAATTTTGTTCAAGACGTGGTAGATATTTTGGAGCGCTTTTTAAATAATTTGTTCGAGAGCTGTTGTCATAAATGTTCTAGTGTTTTTATAGAATAAATGACTGTTTTTCGATATATGTTCGATGTTGGCACTGGCGATACTCATTTCTGGCGAGTACTTTACCATATTAACTCGATGATTGCTACACTGGGAACTAAATACATTTTGTGCATTTTTCTAATGAACGAGCTTTTAGTGAAAATGATACGACACTTACGTTCATTTGGTCTCGACAAAATTATCTATTAATATAAGTTAAATAATAGGGAATAATATAGTAAAACTGCTTTGTATGGAATTTTTTGATTCGTCCTAAAACGATTTCACTATAAATACGATACTGTATTTTACGAAAATGCGTGGGTTATAACGCCTGACTTCTCCATTCGCTGTATTGCCCCCGGTTCGGAACCCGGGAGAGCCGGATTTCACCAGGGGGTGTGAACTGACGACTCGATATTTACAAAATTTTTAAAATAGCATCAAACGCTAAAATTGTTACTAAATAGTCTCACAAAAGGTGCAAAACCGTCTTTGTTGAGGTTAAAATAAACTTTTCAACTAATTCCTTTTGCCGAAAGTAGGCAAAACTTTAATATCGGAAAAGGGTTTTTGCAAAACATATTTGTGGATTGTTTTAGATTATCTGGGGTGTTTATACAGAGGAAATGACAAAAATTTTGCCAATGGCTTTTGGTGGGGTGGGGGAGGAATTTGCCAGGGGACCCCTGGCGGGGGCATCGCAAAATGCCAGCGTCCCACTTGGGAATAACCAGAACGAGGTTCTGCCCTTATATCATTGTGACCAGATTTCACTATTCATTGGGCTGAAAATTCGGATCCAACGTGACTTGTAGTGGGGCTACCCGTTTTTTTTACCAGGGAGAACTGAAATTTTTTGAAAAATAGTGTACGACACGTGTAATATGGGGAGTCTGGTAAAATATGACGGCAACTCGTTCCTAAAATTTGTAGGAAGTGTGCACGGCGTTCTAACAATGATATTTTTCTCAATAATAATTAGACCTTTATAATATATTATTATAATAATTAGTTCTTTAGACCGGTTTTACGCGGAAGAAAACCATCCTATCGAAATCTACGTCCAAAATTACATATATATAGTGTGTAATCAGAATTTGGCCAAAATATGACTTAGACCGTTTTTCTACGGAGGTCTTCAATTAGCAGCGATCGATATTTCTATTTTATTTTTTTGTTTTCGTTTTAGTAAAAGACAAGCTATCGTTGGACGCAGACTCTGAAATAGCGACAACGAGTCTTCGAGTATCGTTAATATGTCCGGTAAGATGGTTACGGTTGCTTCTAAATTCGCTGCTCTAAAGCTTTTATACTTATAGGATATATTGTGGAATATTTTCTTCCTATTAGTTACTTAATCTGACAAACAGAACACTATCAACACTACAAATTTATGAACATAAGTATTAAAACTGTGGTCGGGTACTCATCGCCTCGGAAGAGCATTTATGTAGGTTTCACAGAATAAAGCGTGCAGAAGGTGGGGTGGTTTGGATCTAACAGCCATTCATAACAAATTAAAATTTCTAATGGATGGCTGCATATTTTAGGATTTTGCAAAGAAGACTTGGAGTTTTCGTCGTTACTGACTCCTTTCCTGAGATTAAAATCTATACCATATATAAAAGTAATAAACTTTTTTCTTTTACACTTAGCCGAAAAAGGCAAGAATCTCTAAAAGCTGAATAAAAATGGAAAAACCTAAAATTGCCAAAGACACAGTGAGGTAACGCAAGATTTTGGGTTTGAATTTAAGTCGTTCTAATTTTGCGTATTTTGTTCAACGATTTTTCCTGGTTATAAGATCCTCCCGGTTCACATAACCATTGACAAGCATCCAGCTGTCCTTTCCACGGGACCAAATTTCCACGGGACCTAATTTCCAACCTGAGGTGGGTAATATCACTCCAGGTTACCTGACGTGAAAACTGTACCTTCAGGCCAACTAGGTGTTTTGTGCTTGTATTTTATCTCTTTTTTTCACGGATTTTCAATACATATATCGCTGTCTTTATTACATATTTATTAATTACTAAAAAATGTATACTTCTGCAGGCCGTACTTCATTTTATTTATGGATTTGTCATGAATAATCGAATTATATACAGAAGTACTGAGCTTTGTTATCATTGTTTTTGTTAAGATAATCTTTTTGGGTCACCTCAAATTACATGCAGAGTACTGAGACGGTTAAGTTGTGGGGTACCGCCAAAATCTTCAGAGAGCTCGAATGTTTTGGGTTTCTATAACACTCATGGGAGAGCCACTCAAGGAATATATTTGGGTTGAGTTTGCATATATTGTAATTTGTGTGCGAATATATTGTAATTTTAGTGGAGTTGTACGTTAATGTCTTCTAATGTATTATGATCATTATTCATCATCAGAATTCGTTTAGAGAAAATTATTGCCATTCAAAATTGCATTGAAATGGTTAGGCATGTATGCATACATACCAGGGAATAACCGGAACCGTCCATTTAAACTGGATCCGGAACCGGAACCTGGTCTTCGAAATTTATATATAGTAAAGCAGATTATGGAAGAAATGAAGGTATAGTGGATTTAAAATACATTAAAAATAACTTTTCATTAAATTTAATGTATATTGCCTTTCTGAAACTTTAAGGAGACTGAGGAAGCTAATAATGTTTATTTATCGATCAAATATGTCGGTTTTTGGACATTCAGAGCAAAAAATGTCTTCTACTATACATCATTACGTATACTGCGTCAAATCTAATGTGCTTACAAAGCTTGGAGCGTAGAATACACACTTTCGCTGTCTCCAGTCGCCTCCCTTTACTACACATACGTTTGTTGCATGTTCTTCTGTAGGAAACTTAAAATTATTGGTTTATATGATTCTAAGAGAAAATAATAGATAGAAGGTAATTTTCTGATCAGTGGTCAGAGACACTGTTTAGGCTAGCGTTGGACAAGCAGTGCCCGTCAGTTAGATCATAATGATGATAACTTTCTAATCAGAATGCTATAAATGAGACACACTGTGATGCTGCTCGCACAGTTTCAATAAATACAGTTCATTGCCAAGAAAGCTAAGCAGTTTTTAGCTGCGTTGCAGATAACGTTAGTTTACTTCAATTTAGACTGATTTACCAAGTTTACAAGCGCACTTTCGGGTGCTTGACGCAATTTATGTTAGCCAAGCATACCCTAAGTACTTCTGCGTAAGCCATACTCTGTTACCGAGTTGGACCGGTTTAATTCAAACGTATCCCATAGACTTCTGGATGTGTAAAATAGCTGCTACAAGCATCGACCTGGCTTTGATTTAACAAACTCCTGCAGGTTATGAAAAATTTCTGCTCAGATTATGTGCCCTACTTACGTTTCACACGGCAAATTGGTTAGTTAATCTTTTCTTTTGCTTGGTTGTATTGGAGCTTGATCATTGTATAATATAGATTACAAATGTTTGGATTACAACAGGATGAAATAAAAAACGTGGAAAACTTCAAACAAAATTTTTAAACCGGAATTCCGGTTCCGGTATGGTTTTTGCTCTATGCCGGAACCGCAACCGGAACACGATTTTCGGCGGAACCGGAATTCCGGTTACTCCCTGATACATCCATATTTTTGTCAGTACATTATTTACCATGTATTGCGCTGGTTACTGCTTAATCATCGAAACTATTAGTTATATTTGTGAATGTTTTTGCCCATTACAGCCCAACCAGTTTTGACATGCACCTCTTCGGTCTTTGGATAGTGAGCGCAGCATTGACTAGCTTGATTGTCATGTTCTTATATTTTAGTTGGGGAAAATGAGAATCGGAATTCCATCAAAAGCGCGTGGCTGTAATCACCTGCAGTGCTTCGACTCGACGCTGTTTGTAATGATGAATGAGAAAAAGCCGACTTGGCAGTGTCCGGTGTGCGACGGTGATGCCCATTTTGATCAGCTTATTATTGATGGGTAATATGATAGTGATACATTGTTTGGCTTTTACAAAATATATATACAATTTATTGCTGTATTGGCGATAGTCAAAGGAGGGGTGGTATGTTATTTTACATGCTTCGTTTGCAGGATTGTTTGAAGTAAATTGGGGTTAGGCCATGTTTTCTCCTAGCGTATCTCGTCAACTTTTCCCGCGTGGAATAATTGTATGAAATGTTTTGTCTCTCTAAGCCTAACGGTAAGCTTAGTTTGGGCTCACAATTAAACTTTCAACTCTACTTTGGTACTCATTTCAAGTCTCCCCGCTCTGTTATTCGGGGTGGGGAAACTTGACCATGATCAGTAAATATTATTTGTTGCCAGAATGATGAATTTTCCAGAATATTGTAAATCGGACGAGGATAATTCAAATTTTTCATGTTTTCTTTACATTTCGGGGCATAATTCGATTACTTGGTGAGCATTCGACATGTTTGATCATTTTTTGACTTCGTTCGGTGGCTTTATCTACAAAATTGGTTCAATAATATCGCTATAACAGATGCACATTCGGTGTTTTTGGGGCCAAAAATCAGATTGTTTACCCGGTTTTGAGACCATAGCTCGATTTTGTGGTCAAAATAAAAAAAATCGGAACGTTAAGTTAATGAGGCTTACTTTCTGGATATGTTTTGCGTAAATTCATATGTTTAGCTGAAATATTTGCTGAAGAGAATCATTTTGAAGGGTAAAATACCAATTTTGGATATAATAGCGTCCCAGCAGCCATGTCGCTGCCAGTACCTGTTTGAAGCTCTTAAATTAATTTTGGCTGGGCGAATTATTGTTCGGTGACAGATACTTGGTCGGGGAAGGCCAGATTTATTTTTTGGGCAGCCCAATTATGATTTTAGCACTTCTAGCGCACCTAAATACCCTAATTTATCTCCATAATGGCCACTTTCACTGTATATAAGCTAACTTACTGTTTGGCTTTTGCTAACTGTATATAATACAACTGCTATGCAAATTGTTGCTTGGGTGATAGGGACTTGATCTGGAGAGGTGATTTTTATCTTGTGGACAGGTTAACTAGGATTTTGATTCTTATAATCCCCCAAAATAACCCAGTTTACCTCCAAAATGGTCAAATTTCACTGTCAGCTCTTGTTTGAAGCCCTTAAATTAATTTTGGCTGGGCAAGTTGTTGTTTGGGTAACATACTAGGTCGGGGAAGGTCAAGTTTATTTTTTGGACAGCCTAACTATAATTTCAGCTCTTCTAGCACCTACAAATTCTCTATTTTACACCATGATGGTCAACTTTTGCTGTCAGCTCTTGTTTGAAGTCCTGAAATAAATTTTGGCGGGGCAATATGGTGTTTGGGTGATAGATACTAGGGCGGGGAAAGTCAAGTATATTTTTGGACAGCCTAACAGTGATTTTGGCTCAGTCTAATTTACCCCCAATATGGCTGAATCCGCTCCTGTTTGAAGGCCTTATATTAATTTAGAGTTTGGCAAATTGTTGTTTGGGTGACAGGTATTAGGTCTGGCGATATCAGGTTTATTTTGTGGACAGCCTAACTATGATTTTGGATCTTCTAGCTTCCCCAAATACCATAATTTATGTCTAAATGGCCAAATTTCGCTGCCAGCTGATATTTGAAGCGTTAAATTAATTTTGGCTAGGCAAATTGTTGTTTAGGTGACACTTATTAGGTGTGTAGATGTATTTTATTTTGTGGACATCCCTATTATAATTTTGGTTGTTCTAGCCTTTAAAATAATCTATTTTACTCCCAAAACGGCCAAATTTCGCTGTAATCGCCTGTTTGAATCCCTTAAATTAAATTTGGCTACGCAAAATGGTGTTATGCATTTTGCAATGAGGATGTACCCCTAATTGGGGGACCCTGCTTTAAAGTATCTTATAATGAAATTGCCGTATGTCTGTCTGTGTGTCCCAAATTTTGGGTTTGTCACATATTTTTGACCATAACTTTTGAAACCGTTTAAGGATTTTTATGGGGTTTTTGTTGGATAGGACATCGAATATGTGAATGCACTGATACTATTTTTGGGAATCCCCTACGCTTTTTTCACGACCCACCCGACTTTGAATTAACAAATAGTGTCATTTTATTGGTTTTCATGATGTAACTTTTCAGCTGCTTCATGGATTTTGACAATCTTTTTTTGTTTCATTTCTTTAAGACGTGCCGAAAGTATCGACGAACCTTTGCAATTGGGATGTACCCCCTAATTGGGGGACCTCCTTTTAAACCATCTTATGATACCGTTTTCGACATTTTGACACATCCGTAAGGGTGTAATATCGTTTTCGCTATTTTAACACAACCGTGAGGGGGTAATGTTGTTTTATCATTTTAACACATCTGTAATGGGGTAATGTTGTTTTCATCATTTTAACACATCCATAAGGGTATAATAGTGTTTTAGACATTTTGACACATCCGTAAGTGGGTAATAGTGTTTTCACTATTTTAACATCCCCTTTACGGTTGTAATGTTGTTTTCGTCATTTTAACACATCCATAATGGCGTAATGCTGTGTTCGGCATTTTGACACATCCGTAAGGGTATGATACTGTTTTCGACATTTTAACACATCTGTAATGGGGTAATGTTGTTGTCATCATTTTAACACGTCCATAAGGGTATAATAGTGTTTCTGACATTTTAATACATGCATAAGGGTATAATAGTGTTTTTATCATTTTGACACATCCGTAAGGGTATGATACTGTTTTCGACATTTTGACATATCCGTAAGGGTATGATACTGTTTTCGACATTTTGACACATCCGTAAGGGTATGACACTGTTTTCGACACTTTGACACATCCATAAGGGTATGATACTGTTGTCGACATTTTGACACATCCGTAAGGGTGTAATAATGTTTTCGCTATTTTAACACAACCGTGAGGGGGTAATGTTGTTTTTATCATTTTAACACATCTGTAATGGGGTAATGTTTTCATCATTTTAACACATCCGTAAGTGGGTAATAGTGTTTTGAGTACTTTAACATACCCGTAAGGCTGTAATGTTGTTTTCATCATTTTAACACATCCATAAATGGGTAATGCTGTTTTCGGTATTTTGACACATCCGCAAGGGTATGATACTGTTTTCGACATTTTAACACATCTGTAATGGGGTAATGTTGTTTTCATCATTTTAACACATCCATAAGGGTATAATAGTGTTTTCGACATTTTAACACATCCACAAGGGTATAATAGTGTTTTTATCATTTTGACACATCCGTAAGGTTTTGACACTGTTTTCGACATTTTGACACATTCGTAAGGGTATGATAGGTACTGTTTTCGACATTTTGACACATCCGTAAGGGTGCAATAGTGTTTTCGCTATTTTAACACATACCAAACGAGGGATGAAAAACAGACTAAGTTTGTATCTTTTACAAATCTCATAACTTAAAAAATACTGTTTTCCGGAAAACGGGGGCCGCAGGCCCACTCTGCCATATTACCGGCGTGAAGCGGGCCGAAGGCCGGCTTTCGCGCTGGTTAAAATATATTGCTGTTACGAAACAAAGATGTAACTCACCAAAAAATATTTATTAATCTGCAGTTCAGTAAGGTACAAATGCAGCAAAACTGATACTCAAATAACTTCTACTAACGCGAAATGATCAGGATAGTCTGCAGTAGTCAAAGCAGCATGGCAATGGAACACGTAAATAGCGCTGTTGGTTACCGTAATATCTCCTGATGAAAACTTTCGCCAGCGGTGGGCTAAGCGAGCGCCGGATTCGCCAAATTGGAATCTGGAAGCAGTCATCACGATATGCCATTCTTCGGACCATTTGTTGACTTCCATCAAATTTGCCAAATCCTTCTGGAAGTTTATTTCCGTATGAAGTTCATCACCTTGACCCAAGACTAAGTCCACGATGACGTTTCTAACACTCGCATGATAGTCCTGACTTCACGTAAAAGTTTGAGGAATTGACCTGTAAAAGCGATTTCCGTCCGCTCTTGCAGCATTGCCAGTGTCCCTATCGACGTAAATAGTACGTGGGTGACTTTTTGCCGGAAATAGTTTATGGCAACCAAAGGCTGTCATCAAGCCTCTTTTTGGAGCCAGACGCAAGTGTCTGCTTTTTTGATTTCGCTGCTGTATGGTTACATGCTTGAAAAGAATGTTCAGATGATTCTTTTTCCGGTATGTTTGGTAAACCGCGTGAAGTTGACGGTTGGGGGTCATATTCATCTTCCGTCGCAGTTGTAGTCCATCTTTTGTACTTTGAGTTGCTTTGGTTTTTTGGTTTCGTCAATCTCTTTCGTTTATCCGCCTTTCTAGCAGCTGGGTCTGCGGATAACAGTGGCAATAGAGGCTTGAAAAGGATCTGTCCAGCTGAGTCTTTTTGCTGCATGTTGGGGAAACCGCGTGAAGTTGACGGTTGGACTTTATATTCATCCTCCGTCGCAGTTGTATTCCATCTTTTGTGCTTTGAGTTGCTCTGATTTTTTGGCTTCGTCGATCTCTTTCGTTTATCTGCTTTTCGAGCAGCTGTGTCTGCCGACAAATGTGGCAAATTCTGAAGTTCTTCTGGAATATCAACGGAACCATCCATTTCGAATATTCGGCGATCCTCCAACATTCGTTCAAACATGCGCTTTCTACTGGCGTCGGAGTATATCCTCTGGTAAAGGAAGGGTTGCAGTAGCATATTGGATAGCCTCTGGAGCTTGGATAAGGCAACGTACGTAAGTCCAGGTTAAAACTCCAGATCTAGGGATACAACAGCTGAAGGCTTTGCGCCTTGCTGCTTGTGAACAGTAACTGCCCATGCCAGCTGCAATGGAATATGTTCTCGGCTGCACATGTTTCCGTTGGTTTGAAAGGTTGTCCTAGTCGGGAACACTGGAAATCTGTGGTTAATGTTCTGGTCATATGGGCGATCACAATACCCAGGAAAGATGCACACTACACAGTCAGGTAACTGCGGTGGCCCCTCGAGGCATATATGATGGAATGAACAACCTCAGAACATCCATTACAAAGACCGCGCTCTGCACAAATGCTTTTCGTCAACATCACCTTTGCATTCTCGCTCAGCGAAATCCAGACCTTTAGCTTCGTCCGCAGTGACTTTTCCGGCGCCAAAACCTGTATGCTTAGCTTCAGTAGTCGCTATTGGCGTTCCTGAGCTTTGAAATGTTGCATTGTGCCACGTTTTCACGTTTAGCTTATACATGGGGGATTCGGAGAAGTTGCTCGCGTTTTCATTCGTTATCCGATCTGAAAATCTAGTCTGTAGTATTAGGAAATCTGACTTGGTAGGCAATCCGTTGCGCAGTCGGAGCAACATTTCGAGGAATCGGCTATCGTTGTTTTGACGCTCAACTTTTATAACAACTGCCCTGTCTACCGTCAGGTAGGCCGCGCGACCATAGTCAAATAGCTTACCACCACCTCTGGCGTGTATAACTGGATACAGCTGCCCAAGGTCGCCAAAGAAAATCACGCTCCGCTCTCCAAAGACCACACTGCTTGGCCCGGGAAATGTCTGTCGCAGCCGCTTGTCAATTATAGCCCACAGAAGCCTCCTTCCTATCATATATACCTTGTCTATGAGATAAATCGTTACATGCTTTTGTTCTTCTTGCAAATCAAGCAATGCCTGACCCTTTAAATCCTGCAAATCAAGCGGCCGTACAGCTGGAATACGGAAGGCAGAATGCAACGTTCGCCCTCCAATGTTAAATGTAGCCGTGCCGGTTGGTGCCAGCAGCATACACCTGTTTCCGTAATGTGACTTCAGACAGTGGATGAGAAACGATTTCGCTGTACCTGCGCGTCTATGAACGAACGGCTGCATCAGATTCCGTGATGGACGTGAATGTCCTCTTTTGTGATCTATTGAGTTTTTCAAATGGCACATGTGGAACCCTCGTAATGTTTTTCCTTCGCCCTATGTTCGCAGCGAATTGCCGCGCAAGTTCAACATCAAAATCTACTGACGATACCGTCCAGTCGAAGCCAGGATACTCATCACACTGCGAGTTATTTGTAAACTCAGGACACATGGGACAAAGCATCCAGTCGTCAAGTTCTTCGTCGTTTGGCTGTAGCTCGTCGTTGTCAGCAGCGTGTTCGGGATCTCGTTGCGGCAGTGCTTTGACATCTGCATCTGGTTGTGCCCGATTCCAGCAACACCCGAGTACAGCCCAAACATTTTCAAGGCATCTGCTGCAGATTCAGACCCTAGTGTCAACTCTTTGAGATTCCTAAATGGCTTGTAGAGGATAAGCGACTGCAACGCGAATTCTTAGTGACGCGGCTGATCGGGATGTGGCGAAATGTAGGGGTGGACACAAACAATAGCTGGATTGTCTGTAAGCCTAAACAATACTTCGTTGCCTTGTTTTTTGGCCGTATAATTTTGCGTGATTGAATATAACGACTGGTCTTTGAGCTCCTGTGGCCGCCGCGTGTACATATCGATTGAGTTTGATTTTATCACCTTATCAGAGCCTGCCACATCGACCTCCCGTTGCCCCTGGTGTTGAGGTGAACAAATGTCCGCGAGCACATGTACAGCGGCAACTGAAGTAGTAGATGCATTGTTTTTTCGGCCGAGTAATCGCGATCTTCTACAGTCTTCATTAAGATCTTCTGAACAACGCTCTTCAATGTAGTTATTCCCGCTTGGTGGGTAAGCATAGACTGATAAAACTCCATAAATCATAACGACCGTGGCTCTTCCTTCGTTGCATATTTCACTATGTATGTCATCAGTTTGGCCTTTGAAACTATAACCTTGAGGTCACAGTTAGCTCGGTGAGTTTGAAGCATCAGTTTGTTGTAGGAATTAATCTTTTCGTCGTCTCGTCGAGTATCATATTCAAGTGTCATCTTTGCCGGATTACCTTCGACTGTTCGGAGTCACAATTGTTTCGGGGCAGCGCTCTTTCGGAAACTGAAAACGGCAGACGTATTGTTTCATGTCCGATTTCTTTTTCACACAATAGTCGATCCTACACCTCGTATAACGCTAAACCGCATTTACTAAACCCTTTTAGTCGTCCTCCAGTGATGCAAAGTCAAGGGTTATTATGTCTGACAGGAATTTTTCATCTGGATTCGACGCTGGAGGGATTGTTTTTCACTGATTATTAGCATCAAGTGATGAATTCCACGTTGTCATTACATCGTCAATGAAAGCGCGTAGCTTGGGATCCCTCGCGCCGTCAATATCGGCCTGTACGTCGGCTACATTCATGCCGTTCTTCAGCCTAGCAACTTTGTGATTGTGGGGACTGCGACGATGCTGCCACTCGAAACGAAGCCAGTGATCCTGAAACTTTATATCAGCCTTCAGAACGGTCTTCAAATATTCGTCCACCCGAAAGTAGAACCAATCTGCAATCTAATTTTCATTAACTGCAGCAGACTTAGTAGTGTATCCAGGAAGAAGCAGATGCAACTATGGCCAATAAGCATCGGCAACGGATAGGGTGAAGAAAATATGTGGCATTCCAAGAACGTCAACTATGCACATCAGTTCCCCTCTTCTAGAACACCAGTGAGGTTACCACCGCGCAAATTAGATCCAAAGTGCAGCATCCGTTATCCCAGAGCATTATGTTCCTCTTGACCCATTGTTCGCAGATCATCGACTGTCAATGTAGCTTCTCCGGGATTCTGTGTGATGAACACACGGCCCGTCTGAAGAGCATTCCATCGGATGCAGCTGTTGAACGCGAAACAAGGAAATCGTGGGTGCCGGCCGAACGTGCCATCTTTGTATAACAGATTCCGAAAATATGGATACGGAAAGACTTTTCTGTCTATCGTCTCGAAGATGGGCTTTTCCAGTAGGAAAAACGGCGGGAAATGCACGGGCAATATAACCCGGACTGTCAAACTCGCTGATCGGGTCGGCTGCCATCGGTGGATATGATAACGTCCTCCAAAAGGCACATGTAGAGTATTGTAGCTTTCATATGATATATGCCCATATCGGTTTTCGTTGAGATAACGAAGTCCTGTTTACAGAGAAAAAATAAACGGACGCCCATGTTTTTCACCATAGTTCTATCTAGTGAGAATTCTTCGATTCCGAAGCTAGCGCTTCTACATCTCCGAATTCAATCAATTTTGGCTGGCAAATTGGTGTTTGGGTCACATATATTAGATCGGAGAAGAAAAAGTTTATTTTGGATTGAAATCCTTTTAATTTTGGCAATCACTAATCCCGTACACTTGAAACTATTATTTTTGGTTTCCTTTAATTTTACTGCTATCCTAATTTACCCCAAACTAACCAAAGTTTGATGATCTCGCTCTTGAATTTTGCCTCTTGTAGCCAACAATAATACTAACATATTTCGTTAGGTTTCAGGTATAAATAACATTTACTAGTAGGGAAAAACTATGACAAAAATGTTATTGGAAAAATGTAACGTTAGGTAATGCTTATTTGGCTATGAGATACAGGGTTGTCGAAGAAAATTCATGTTACACTAATAATGAAATACCGTGGTAATGCGTTACGGCACTGGTTTTGCTTTGACTGCATTTATTTGCTTAATGGACTGGAGACAAGCATTGGTCGTTGCGGTGGAAAAATGCTTTATTGTATTCAATGTAGTACGATGTTCTAAGGTGTGTTGGGCTTGGTGTACTGTACTGTACAAGGACATTGCGGTAAAAAATTTGCGCTTTTAAGCACGTAAAAAATTTTCATTCAAGATCGAAAAAATTTTGAAGCTAGTGGATAAATTACGCCTAATCATGTTCTCCATCTGTGGTTTTATCACAAAACCAGTAATTAGTTTAGACAGAGGCGGGATTTGCAGCGGAAGTAGTGGTGTAAACGTGAATATTCAGATTAATTTCCACTTGATAAAGCAAGTTTTAGCAATCATTTTTCAGGCTCCCGAATGTTTTATCTTTTTTTGTCTCAAGAACATTTTTAAAATCACATTATCATTATTTGGTAAATTCGCATTGGCTTGAACTTGTTTTTGGCTTGTTACTTTTTGTGGAAGAGATACGACTCTTACATGACAACCGGAAAATAAAATAGGACTAAACCCTGCTTTGAGTGTTTGCATTAACTTCGATCAGGCATATCGCAAGTTATGTACTCCTGTAGTCCATAACCGTCCACGTTTTTTAATTGCCATAAAGCGTCATATTGATCCGTGAAGAAACGACATTATGTTTTTTTGACTACGAAGAGTTCTGCTTGAGAGGCATATTATGTAAGTTTTAAGAAAGTGAAATATCACTCAAGCGCTTAGCCCCTGGTATACTATCTGTTGCAGTTTCCTGTAAATATTACCATACGCATCAATTACTGGTATTGTAAATAAAGCTTTTTCCATGGCCTTCAGGGGCATTTTTTTCTACTAGTACGACTTCAACTTTCAACGAAAATTAATGGTACCAAGAGTTCATGAACATATTTGGTAGAACGTATTGGACTTAAAGATTTGTGATGGTATGGTTGTGTTACAGCTTATCGCGAGTCTCCTCCTCCCCAAGCAGAAGGGGTAATGCAAAGAACGGACAAATCGTCGTGTTCGGTAAACGACATAAGTATGTCCGAGTTTTATACACTTATAACAATTCTTTATAGTGAACTGTTAATTTTACTCTTCTGATATATGACCGAAGTTACGCAAAAAATCATCAACACACATCGTAGACATTGAGCTTCTACCAATTCTTTTTGAATACCAATTAAAACTCATCCATCCATCTCCTCTTAGCGAACATATGATTTTACTCTTCAGATATATGATTGGACGCGTGGCGGGGCCTGGATTGCTTTGGGAAAATTTTTTCTGAATATGACCGAAGTTTTGGAAAAATCGTCATCAGACATCGTAGACATTGAGCTTCTACGTAATGGCGCATGGCTACCTCTTAATCGTGATGAAGACAACCAAACGTGCTACGCATCGGCGTTAGCTTCTTCCGCCAACGCGGTCGGAAAAGTCAAAAACAATGCTGCAATCGGTCCTGATAAAAGCAGTACAGTTGTTTCGCTTGATGACTCTAACTCAGGTAAGGATCTATTTTGCTTCTCGTGGTAGGCTTTAATCAACGCTATTTGTATTTATGACAATCATGATGTAAATCATAAATCCGTATTATCTTGAAACTGTCAACTGCCAAGTAAAAGAAGCTTTTCTAGACATATAGCTTCTCCAATCTAGCAAAATTAAATCTGGATAGAATTACCTGACGGGGCTTCTAGTTAGGAACTGAAAAGCATACATGACGAGATTTCATCCCGGATTGTTTCGTATAAATGATGCGCCCAGGTTATCAAATTTTCAATGTCTTTATGATGCAGTTGTTTGCTGAAAATGTGTATTCCGGCATTTCTCGCTTTATTTTACTCAAGAGTAAATAACGAATAATCGAAATATCAGCTGTTTTCAAATTTCGTTGTAGCCGTTTTTGATTAGTACGATCATTTGTGATATCTCAAAGTACCTATGTTATTGACTTGGGATAGACCAAAAATTACAGAAGGTGCAAGGCATATCCTGGGGAAGCTAGGAAATGTTGGGGTACCTCCCTCCTCTGTGAAGCGACAGTCTTTGTAGTAGATCTTATTACTTATCATTGGTTGTTTCAGCTTTTTTATTCGAGTCACGGCTAGCTATGGTGATACAAAATATTGCGTTCTAATTTTCAATTAGATTTAATTCAGTTAATCAGTGTTCGTTGGCAGTTTTTTATGTTTGTACATACCTGCTCACCGTTACTAGTCTGGAAGTAATTTTAACACTTTTAAGGCCATGGCGTCGATGGACTGTTATCAAGTCACAATGCCGAATCTGACGTTAATAACAAAGGTACGCGTTTACAGATATGCGACATTGTAGTAAAAAATCATTAATTTACATGTATCAGTTTCGACCCGCAGGAACGGGGGACCCAAATCGAATATCGGTGTGGTATTTAAATTAGAAAACTAGAGGAAGAGGTCAAGACACAGAAAACATTTCCAAACAAAACACATTGGTTAAGATTTCGTATCGGTAAACTGCACTGACAACACGTGTATAAAGTTAACATTGCGTTTTTGTTTATATGTCAGCGAAATACAGCCTGATTGCTCCGTACACACTTCAACTATTTAAATGCATTGTGACTAGAATGTTCTTCGACATTGAACTCAATTTATTAAAACTGATAAAGGAAATTTATCATAGCAATACAAATATTAATATTATTAATGCAAACTGCACTGTACAAATTGCAAACTAATTCATTAGCACAATTCGCCAAAAATCTATTTCCGAAAGGTGGGTAGTTATGTAACACAGCAAATAATATAATTTGTTCAAAAAAATACATACAAATAGTGGTGTGTCCCATAAAAATATTAAAACAAGGAAAAATATTCATTGCAATGTGTTAATTTAAGGGTTCTACGGTTGTTGAACAAGTAGCAGATCGTTTTTAGTGGAGTGTACTCTCAAGGCTCGACGACAAAATGGCAACCATAAATTATACATTGTTATAAACATTTAGTGAAAAATTATTTTTTCTTTATTTGTTGCTTATGCTCTAAAAATTAATTTTTTTTCTTTATTTGTTGCTTATGCTCTGGCTTTTTGAAAAAAAATTCAACCGGGTGTCTTAGTATTTGGTTAGGCCATAGTTGAACTGTGTAATTGAAAAAACCCAGACGTAAACAGTGCAAAACGTATAGCAGGTGTGGTCAAAAATTGCATCAATTTTCAGTGTGATCAGTAGCTTGATGACGTGTATGTGTTGCTCAAAAAGGTTTCTAGCTATTCCTGTGATTCCCGTGCGTTTGGGAGAGAGCCAAATAGCCTGGCGGGCTGAACTGGGTCAATAATACTCAGAATTCCTTCTTGAGAAAGTCGAATGTTTTGGATAACAGATTGTAAATAATAGAACATTGGAATAAGCGTGATACATAAGAGTGCCATGAAATAGCTATATTTCATCTATTAACGTTTTACTACCTATAAAATTTCAAAACACGATGTGACGTTACTATAATTGTAATTTTGTCCAGTAGTTTGTAGCGACCGGAATTCTCCCTGGTAGCTTTTGTTGTGATAACTATAACTTTTTAGCGAATGGATGAATTTTCGAAATCTTTTATCCTCTTTTATATAAGCCAAATTTCTGCCTTCATTATTTATGGTCAAAAATTCTAATAACATTGCTCTCTTGGTCATACACAAAGTCCAGACATCTTAAATTATAATTATTCTTTTAGGAGATCTTTCAAAGACTACCATGATACATAGTTCCGTCGTCGAAAGTACAACTTTTAGGGTTCTCCATTCGCTGAAAATTATGCCATGGGGCTCCTGGTTCCGAACTCGGGTGCGCCTAATTTTTTCAAGAAAAACAGTTAAAAACGTATCAAAACACTGCTAGAACGCTTTCGATGGACAGAAAAAGCTATTTTGAAGCAAATTTGGTTTCTAGATGGCACTTTAGTACAAATTTTGATCAAATTTTATGTCATTGCGGGTGTTTTTACTCAGTGGAAACAAAAAATTTTGCCAAGAGACGATGAACCGGGTGAGCTCAAAATGTTTCCAGGGGCTCGAATCTGGGGGCACCCGGTTTTGCGCCAGGCTCCGCCACTCCTCCCCAATTTGCAGAGCCTAGACTTTGCTTTTAAGCTGTTCTTTGTCAGAGCAGCCGTTGTCGAGCTGTGGGCCAAAGTTTAAAAATATAACACTGAATAATTGACATATTCAAAATTGCAAATAAATGCGTTTTTGTTGCAGTAGGTGACCAGTGGGTGTATGCCAATATTTATTTAATCGAGTTGGTTTCACTTGCTGAACTTCTTTTTCGTGTAGAAGATTAAACTGGGCCTGTAGATTTCTTGCGTTGTGGAATGCGTTGAAGCAATAGTTTTTGCGTTTTCTTATGTAAACCATAAGGTAAGCGCTATGGATCTCCAACATGAAAATATTCTTCAAGTTTCTCTTCTGGCTTGAAAGCTGTGAGTGGTAATATTCGAGTTATTGTTATTCATGTTATTGTTGTAGGAATAAGAAATAAGGGGTCCTGTATTTCCGAAATGAGCTGAATAAGACAGCCATGTAGCAGAAGAGTTATTGTTGGTGAAATATTACAATTCTTTATATATTGCGTCTGTGTATGTTTGTGATCGGCCATAACTCGGGAACTACTTAACCGATGTTCACGATCTTGGGCTCATTCGAACCGGCACAGTGGGTTTACCATGTACTTTCCCGAGCGTTTTATGAGGTCTGTTTCCGGGGTCAGGCGTGAAAACGGGGGGTTTTACCCCATTTTAGTACCCTTCACGGAAGCAAAGTTATTTTTATCTTAACTTATGAATTTTTTCTCTGGTTGGTTTTATTTCATAGTAAAATGATGCCTGTTTTTTCGAGTAAAGCTCTGGTTCTGGAATAATGGGGTTTGAGGTATGGCATCTCCGTGGTTCCTCGACCCAAATTTCGAAAATTTGTTCCGACGTCTTAGGCGGCTGAAAAGTTTCACATGGTGGCTTTCGGGCATGGGAAACTCATTGCAGATGTCGGTTTTGCTTTGCGACCCATGGTTCCATGGGTACTATAGTATGGCGCCCCCATGGTTCGGTGTCAGAGGTCAACCAGGGGTTTTTACCCCATTTTAGTACCCTTCACGGAAGCAAAGTTATTTTTATTTTAAGTTTCCAGTTTTTTTCTCTGGTGGGTTTTATTTCATAGTAAAATGATAAATGCCGATGCGTCTTTTTGTTTTTCGATTAAGGCTCTGGTTGTGGAGTTATGGGGTTTGAGGTATGTCACCCTTGTGGTTACTTGACCCAAAATTCGAAAATTAGTTCTCACGTCATGTGTTTCACTAGGGGGTTTTCGGGCAAGGGAAACTCATTGCCGGTGTTGGTTTCGCTCTGCGACCCATAGTTGCATGGGTGCGTGGGCATCGCCCCCATGGATCCTCTACCCATAATTGTTAATTTTGTTGTGACGTCCTCTGAGGCTGATAGCTTGCACTTGGGGTTTTTCGGGCATGGGAAACTTACTGCGGGTGTTAGTTTTGTATGCCTCTCTATTCTGTATGCCAGCAATCTCTATAGAGTTACTAGTTTTTAGTTTAACTTTAGAGAAGTTCTAGTTGAGTAGAAAAGAAATGTAGATTTTTTCACACTGTTATAACTGGACTCTCCAAATTGGGGGTGGAGACCCCTGTCAAAAACCGGGGCCCCTCGCAAAATTTTGGATCCCCCTGGTACATTGCACATTTGAAGACTTTGTGTTTCCACTCGGTAACAACATCCCAAAACTGACATAAAAATTGATCAAAGTTTGTACTAAAATTCGGCCCTGAAGCCAAAAATTTCATAAATTTTGTCAAAATTTGCTTCAAAGTAGCTTTTTCTCTCCATCAAAAGCAGCGTTTCCTATACAATTTCTAACCGTTTTTCTCTTCGTAAAATCTTTCCTGACAAAATTCTGCTTCGGAAACTGGGGGGGGGGGCACCGGTCTATGCCCCTTCACAAAATTTTCAACGAATGGAGAGCCCAGCACAAAATACCTTTAATTCGAGTTTTAGTGTTCGGCATTAATACAATAGTTTCCCATGTTCTATTTTCATGTTGTGTGATAGTAACAAATAATATTCTTGACTGACTTTATATATTTTTCGATTATCAGTTTTGGTTAGACGATAAAAATTTGCTATGGCTCTCATGATTGCAGTAACCCTTTAGCTTGCTGATATACTGTTTAGGTATTGGATCAGGTTTAGAAGTTTTAATCGATTTAACATCGGATTCGGATGAGGAAACGACAATACCTTCGAAAGACACGTCGAACTTACAGGTTTGTTATTCAACAAGTTTTACCCGCATTACGTACTAAAAGTTTATAGCAGCATACATAGGGTTAGCTTCGTTTTTGCAAGAGTGGAAAAAATCTAATGTAAATATTGCAAGCAAAGATGCCTTGTTAGGTGTATATAGGATGTCAAAACGGGTTGTGTAATTAAATTAATTGTAGTTGGTGTACTGCATAATAGGCTGTCACCGAATCGTGATGCTGCATGTTACAGTTTGTCGCGAAGCTGCAAAACTTGCGCCCAGTATAATTGTCTAGTTATCTAGTAATTATATAGTGTCCACTTACAACGAATTATTTCAGCCTAGGAGAATGTATTTAGCTGAAACAGTATATTCATGCGTCAAAGCACCAAAAATACAATACTCACCAGAAATGAGTGTCACCTTTCGAACGAACGAACATTGATCAGATGTCGAACGAAAATTTAATCTCCAACATTTTTCGATACAGCTCTCGAACAAAGTTAAAAAAGCACGCTAAAGTTTCGAACGAAATTTTAAATTTATCAAACAAACAGCACTCAGTAGTAATATTTAAAGTAGCGAACGGTTTTGGTCTGAAACAGATATTGAGCGGCCAATTCTTTCCCGTGAGACACCGATCCGCTTTAGGATAATTGAATCAAGCCGAAGCCACAAATGCTATCAAGATGCAGGGTTTTTGACAGTATTTAAGTTGCGGGAATTTTGTTATTTTTGCTGGATACTGTGTCGTTTATAAGTTTCAGTTGACATCGTAGAGTTTTCGATTTTTCTCTTAAAATACATAATGCACCCACCTATATGCCCGATCACAACGAGCTGCGTGCGAAAAGGATTATTAATATTTGCATTTGATACAAAAATTTAGCCGTGAAATGGGCGCTTTCAGTATCCGGTTTTTAGGCACCTACAGTTACGGTCGGAGACGCAGGGGTCAATTTTGCACCGAACAAGGGGGAAGCCGTAAATAGGGTCAAGCCCACGACATGTCAGGTTCGTTTGTAGATATCAGTATTTAGAAGCCATATTTAAATCCCCTTCATGACGGAAAACTGGGCAAAAATGAAAAACAAAATTGTAAATCAATGCGCCAGCCCATTTACGGTCACGCGGGCCAGTGGGAGTCAGCTCAACATCCCTTCCCACTCAACACTATAAACATTTTTTGCTTCTTTTTACGTTTCCACTAAAATAGCCTGAATTTAATCTGTGTTTTTATAAAGAAATTGTGTAAACGCGGTGTATTTTGTTCAAAAACCTTGCTGTTAATAACCTTTACTGGCCTGTTTATTTGAAAAAATTTTGCAAGAGGCAATAATCGGATGTCCGTTATATGTAAATAGAGAGCACCTAACTTTTCCAGGGATTATGAAACAAGAACTTCTAAGTCTAAGATTTTCAAAATAAATATTGTTTTTGAATATAAGTTGCTAAAAATAAGCTAGATTTTCTGAAACAATAATTATTATCTATGACCTGGAATTATCGTAAATAACAATAAATTTAATGTATTATTAATTTGTAATGGAATGTTATGAAGATACTGGATTTTGTATTACTAGTGCTGTTTCTGTATGCTGCGAGTAACAAACAAAATGGCGCTGATGAACTACGGAAGGGACAGGGGTGGTAAAATTATGCTGCAGTACTCGCAAGCGGCGAGGCACTACACTAAAACCTTCTGTTTCCGGCACTCCTGTATTATACGTTAACCCACAACCTGTGGTTTGACGCATTTGTAGCCTCAATGTTACTAAACTATTGAATTTTGTATTACTGAGGCGGTTTCTATGTGCTGCGATTATCAAACAAAAAATGACGCGACGAAGTGCGGGGATTATGGGTAGGACTCCGTTTGATAATTCTTATCAAATAACTTGTCGACGTTTTCGTAGAAGAAAACTAGTTTTTATGCTCGCATATTTTAGGGATACGCCACATTCTGCTGTTATGTTTTTTTAATTTCAGTCTAATACCAATTTAATCGTCGACAAACATACTCAAAGCGACTCAGGCGCTGCTGTTCCACACAATATTATGGACGATTCTTCGCCAGGACTAATTTTGATTGATTCGCCTCCACGTCAGAATAGCACAAACATGTCTCAGACGGCGACTTCCAAAAATCATACAGTTAGTAGTAATGCTATTGCGACTCCGATCACTATTGCAACACCTGTTATATCTACAGCAGTCGGGCCTACTGATCTCACTGTGTCGCCAGGACGACATAGATACCTCACACGGTTGCGATGTGCAGAAGAGGCTGCAGCAGTCGCGTCCCTAACAGGTGGATCAGTAACATCGACGTTTCCTTTCAGTTCTTCAAATGAACAAGTTAGAGAGGCTTCGCCTACTTCAAACGCAAACGATGCAGCAGTATTGCACAATAATCTCGTGTCGACTGCACAAACGTCAATTCCTACTAAACGACAACGATTAAATTCGGCAACTACTGCTTCTAACTCAGTTGCCAACGAGCTTTATAACCCCGTATGGGGCCATAGTTTCGCACCACACGTTACGGGGAATGCAAGCAACGTGAAAGAGTCGACTACATCGATGAACCTTTTCTCGGCCCCAACATATAGCAGCAAGATTTGCAGCAATCCCAGTGCGGGCGCTGGAATTATCTCTGCATCTCCTCCATTCCAGACCAATAGCGTGTACAACCCATACAACAGTACTAATTATACATCATATCAGCAGAAGCAATATGCTAACCAAAATAATCAACCTAGTAGTAGTAACTATTCGAGTAGTTTGTTTAACAACAATTTCTCAAGTAGTCAGTTTTTAGCGAATCATTACGCCAGCGGCTGTAGCAATCCGGGTGTAGCACCAAATAATGATCATCATGGTTCGGCGTCTACATTTTTTGATCCTGCGACCGCTGCCGCCGCTGCCTATTACATGCAAGCAGCTGCTTACGCAATGAATGCTGCTGCTATCGCTAATCCAATGGCAGCACGGCTTGCAGCTGCGTCACGATTTAGTACGGTGTCGGAGCGAGACCAGCAGAGTTATTCGCGAAGCACACAACAGGTTCAGCCGCCCTCCCAAGAAACATCTGGATCTACTACTGGGTCAAATGCATATATTGCTAGTTTTGCTAGTAGACCAACACCCGCCACATCGGGGGCGCACGTTCACTCGTCATCGTTGCTAAATCAGATTCACAAATCAACACCAGTTTCAACTACTGCAGGAACAGTTAATCGTTCCGACGATATTAGTCATGGCAGTCAATCGAATAATAAAAATATTGCTACTTTGTCGCAACAAAAAGTGCAGCAAGTACTGCCCATTCCCCCGCCGCCACTACGACATGGCCCTACACAAACTATAGTCCCGCGGCCTTCTTCGAATGTGTTTTCTGGAACCTTGCATAGTGCACAGCATTATGGATTGGGACATAGTACATCACGCGACAATTTCGCTGGTGTGGCGGTGTCACAAAATATCACACAAATGGCGTTGCCTTCCACCACTCGCACATGTGTTCCAAGTGGGCTAGGTGCCATTCCACAATATATTTCACCACATGCTGCAACGCCAGGCGCTGAATCTGGTACAAGAAAAAGAACTGCTAGCAGTAGTAATACTAGTACCTCCTGTACAACGTTAAACAGCGTCCAACAGCAGCAGGCCTCATCACCTGGAACAATGTACGTTGCTTCGTTCGGTGATTACAGCGGTACTGTTGGTGGCAGTACAGCGGCGGGACGTAACAGCTCCAGTTTAGGTGGCAGCGGTAGCGCTGGCATCGACTATGATTCATTGTTGTTGCCACTCATGGAAAGTCGTGCAGCTAACGATCTCCAAGAATTCTTAGCTGCTTGTATGAATACACCGCACTCGTTGCCGTCATCGTCTGTAAATTTTGACTCTTCTTTAGATTGAAGACATTTATATTTGTAAGCTAATTTATTAACTAGCACATTTTATTGAGTAAATAGTAGCTATATTCTTCAAAAATGAAGGTCACATTGTTACCGAGCGATTTCAAGTGAGTCTCAAGTGAGCCGTGAGCGAGTGGCTCGCCTTGGGTGTCTAATGTATTATTAATTAACCATGAAAATATGTTTTGAAACGAATTATTTTGATTCGGTAGTCATTTTTGAAATTGCTGTATATTATATAAAATTCAAAACATATAATGGTTGTGCTCATCTATCGTGGTTCAAAAATTACTTAGTTTGTAATGGATTGTGCGTCTAAATATTAGTCCCGCCGATTTAGTCTTTTATCATGTTCAAAAGTTATACCGAACGTTCTTAGTTATCATTAATAACGCCGTATAGTAAATGACAATGGGGCAGCATTTATGTTTCACTGGTGTTCACGTTTAAAATTGTGGCACATACATGATTTTTCTTTCACCATTACTACTTCTTGCCCTACGCAAGCGGTAATCATTGGCCTAGGTAGATTTGGAATTGTTTTCTGGGCCTTTGAATGCAGCATATCACTATAATACCTAACGTACATCGTACAGCTATTTTGGTTGGTACGCCGAATTCACAAAATTATACACAACTGGAGTGGCTGTTCTACCTCTTGCACTAGAATTTTAGTATATTTCTCGTTGAAAAAATTTACTGTAAGTGAGTATTTGTTTTTGTTGTATTTTTATTTCTTATAAAACAATCTTCAACATAAATTTCTATTTTTTGCTAAATTTGACAATATTATTATTAATTTGTTAAGCTTACCAAATGTTCTGAGATTTTATATTTTTTCACAACAGTTAAGCTCTCGACAAAATAACAGGTAGTATTTTCATAATTTATTATTTAAACATAAACTGCTACACACCAGGAACACTGTCGAATATGAAGTGGCATTTGCAATATTGTTATAATGGACTTTAAATCATATTTAAAGCTGTATTTCATACCTTGAATCATGGTCTTTATCCGAAGGGTCTCCAGTCTCACATAGTGGACTATAATTAGGCATTTTTGTTCATGGCTTTCTAATGAATCGAGGGGTCGGAAACTACAATTAGCTATAAAATGAGTATATAATCGTGGCATGGTAGTGTTAACAGCATACGTACAGTTTTCTTTCACACCTCTCTCTGTGGCAGAGAGATGTACCACAGCAATTCAAAGGTTGCAAGTTCGTCTGTTTCAAGTGGCTGGCCGCCAAGGTAGGCACAAACTGAATCCAAATGGCATTCAGGCTATTTGTGTAGTATATTTATTACGTTACGTTCGTGCATTGTTGTCAGTTTCGTCAGAGGGGAATGTAGTAGTGCGTAAAATATGCGTTGTAGTGTAGCAGTACGTAATTATTGCGTGTAATCTTACTAATATATTTATTGTTTATCAATTTGTAAACTTGCTACTTTGTAGTAATCATAATTATATAATTTTGCCGTCGGGTCTTAGACCATATGTAGGTACGCTCTAGCAAAGTGTGGCCAAAAAATGAGAATTGAAAATATACTTAGAACACAAACGTGTATTTTTGTTCAGGGAGGGTGACGTTAAGGCCAGTAAAGTCATTATTTCGTCTATTAGGTCTATACTGTGAAAGTATATTAAGTAAATAGTGTAAATTTAGTTGTAAATTTTTTAATTCAATAATTTTATCAAAATTAATTGAAACGAAAGTTTCTTCAAATAGCGTTGAATTGCAAAAGTCGCATAGCTGTTCAGTAGATTGTTGAGTTTTCGCAATTATTTCAAAAAAATGTAGTTGTGCACTTTGTACGTGATTACCTACCTAACCCTTGACACAACCGGCAGAAATGAGAGACTTTGATTTTGAGCATTTGGGGTCACCCAACATTTTAGGTTGTAACTGTTGCCAGGGGTATCAGATCGAAAATGGATACGAATATAATTGTAGCTCATCCAGAGCTGCAATTTTGATTTTAAGCAGTTTTTATCAGATCCGTTTTTGAGCAATAAGGTACAGTTACCCCGCAAAAGTGAAACAAAATTTTTTGTTTGTTTGGTATAACCAGTGGGATTATAGAGTGCTATCGCGTTAAACGCGTTGCTTTCATTGTTTTCTCTCAGATTATGTAAGTTATTAATTTTGCGGAACAGTTTCGGAGCAAAATTTCGAAAATTTTGTCCAAAAATTAGTACAGTTTTGCCGCTTCTACAGCGTAGTATTTTGTACGCCAATAAAATAAGTGTGTATATAGGTTTTCGGGGTTCCTGAATACGATAACAGCAGTCGTATGTATTTACATGGTATGCATCAGATAAAGCAAGTATAAGTATTGGGGTGTAAGTAAAAAATTACTCTTCAAATTATAATTTTGTCTCAAATTTGTGATATATAAATTCCTACAATTTTCGTCATTTTGGTCATTTGAAAAAGAAATAGTTATTCGGTTTTAATATATTGTTAGAATAGTCGTAGTAATTCCACTGAAATATTGTCGGTGTTTAATTACTATCGTGCTACTTCAAAGGGTCTCCGGGACCTACTACATTTGGAACGTAGAAATGGTCACTCAGCGCAGAGAACCACACTCGCTCCGTTTCCCCACGCTTTGGGAGTTGCTACTTGTATAGTAGATAATTTTAACTTGTATGTAAGATGACTATATTTTATTTCAATAGCAGCAATTCAAGCATTGACCGACGGTTTCGACTAGCTGTTTTCTATCTTATGTATTCAAGTATTACTGTAGCCATGTATGCACATTTGTCTATACATATCTATGGCCGTTGTTTAATAAATCTTCCTTTTCACTAAACAATCAGTGCAAACTTGGATGTGATAACTAGTGATGGAACGGGATATGGTTTACCATATCCGGATATTGGGGCAAAATTGTGAGATATATCAGATATTTGGATATGGACAGCCATAATCAAGGGCATAGCCAGGGATTTTGAAAGGGGGGGTCGCGGCCCGCAGTGGGTACCTAAAAAGGGTCCGAAGGTCGCGCTCAGAAATGTGAAAGCGAGGTCTAGGAGGGCAGATCATTCAGTGATGCACATTTCTACGAGCGGAGAAAATTTCAATGAAAATGCATTTCCTAGCCCGGAATAAGAATTGGTATATTAAGTATATACGCCGTAAACAAGTAAAAATGCAACTGTTGCCAAAATAGCTAATTTTTATACAAAATGTGAAGTATGGTCAAAAATACGGTTGAAAGTAATTGTTTTCTACCGCTAGCTAACAATTTCCGACATAATTTTCAAGCGGAATCATTCAAAAAAACTTTTTGTTTGAGATTGAACAAAAAAGGGGGGTCGCGACCCCCGCAACCACCCCTACACCCTTGGCTATAATCAAAAACCTGAATTTATTTTAATTCCAGGGTAGTCGCGACCCCCGCAACCACCCCCTGGCTACGCCCTTGGCTATAATCTAAAACTTGAATTTATTTTATTTTGAAAGACTGTTTGTATATTTGATATTGCTATTCGCTATTACAACTCTATTTTTTGATGTATTAAGGATTTGAAGTATAAACAAAGTTCTTTGATTTTACTTTTGCACCAACATTTGCGGTTTAGCACTAAGCCCATTTTGGCCAACAGTATTTAGTTTACAACAGACGCACATTATTTTATTAGAATAATGTGTAAATTTGGATATATATTTTGTGGTCTCCGAATCCCGACGAAGATGACAGAGTGTCATCATAGCGCAACTGCAAACCAGAAATCCGGAATTGTCTAAAAGCCTCCAACTTGCGAGTTAAATCCGAGCAGCCGAGGATAAACACATAATTTCGGACAAAAAGTGAAAGTTTATGGCATCTACAGTTGATTATTTGAATGTAGAGGTTTTCAGAAAAAATAGCCAACGTTTACATTGTCCCGTTTTTTAAATTATCTAATACCTCAATTTTCAAAATGTCTAGTTAAAATTACTTTTATCCATCTACCACATGTTTTTTAAAACTTCCTTTGGCAGATTTTGAAATGTTTCCTGGATTGCAAGGTAACATTGCAGAAATTGCTACAAGCGACCAAAAGAAGACCAAAACTACGACGCTGCATGCTTTTCATATGTAATCAATTAGTTTATGTTGCGCCACGTGGACGCTGTTCGTTGTCACTATTTTACGATCTGGCATCACAATTTATTGACCGTGTTCATAAGAAACGAGTATATAACTGCTTTGGGGGGGTGGTGTGTTTTTTGTGTTTTTTGGTTTGTTTGGGTGTTTTGGGTTGTGGGTGGTTTTTTTTTTGTTTTTTTTTTTTCTTGAACGCACGCTTTTATGCGCTCATAGGCCGCGTAAACACTCACTATTTTGCAGTCATTTGATGAACGCGAACAAAACGGCGAAATGCGCCAATGTACTCATAAGCGAATTGCATTCGTGCCCACGGAGCCCGTATTTGAGTTGGCTAAACTGTAAAAACCGGTGTCTGGATGTTGAACGCGAATTTTTGCGCGGCGACATTTTGACAAAATACTGCAATAATTTAGCATGTAATTTGATGTGCCAGAACAAACTGGTGAAATCGGCAAAGGCACGCTTAGGCAAATATATTGCACTTGTACACTACGGAGCCCATATTTGCATTCGCTTAACTGTAAATACGGATTGTGAACGCGACGATTTTGAGTGGTGTCCTTTTGACAGAGTAACATCCATGGTGTTCTTCCCTAAAGCTTTGTCACGCATAATAAAGCGAATAGTTATTTACGCTAGAGACCGGATCTTGTTGAAAACCAACGCGATCTCAACCGGCGATACCATAATTCGACACGACTTGACCCGACCAGATATTTATACGCTAACGGATAGTAATTGCTCGTAACTGGTTTATGTGTGATTCCTCTGCCAGCGAATGAGGGTAAATTTGCCAGGTCGCAGATCTACAGAGGTATATAAATGCTTACATGAGCGTATGACATGTAGACATATAAGATTAACAAAGCACTATTTTTTACTTGATTATCAAATTATTAGGCTTCGGAGTAGGAAATATTAATAAAAAATATCTCCCATTTTGTATGAAATTGTGCTTCATCTGTGAAACGAAAAAATTACCTAGATAAATAAACAAGACAAAGCTCGAAATTTTGCAAATGGGCGACAACCATGGGCACCTGTTTCGTTTCAGGTGGAACTGACAGTACCACAAACTGCAGGCCACGAATCTTTCCAGCTACACCCAATAAAAAGTACTATGTGACTCTCTATAGCCCTATATTAATGGGTAAATACGTCTGGCAGGACATGATTCTCTTCTGAGAGGAGATGTTCGCGTCGTTCAAAGATTTGTAACTGTTGGTGTAAGACAATCCTGATATATACCTAGATAGATCGCAAATTTAGGCCGTGTTCACATCGCGACGGAAACAAACAGATCAGAGAGGTCAGGTTGTATTTGCGTGCACATTGCATTTAAACCTATCAGACACGACAAAATTCGCCCCTACCGGCCACGGTTGTATGTATATGTGTTTTTCTCACACTATTATACGATCCGTATTGGATTGGACTAAGGCAAAATTGTACATGCTGTGTCGGGTCTAATGCAGTACAAACACTAAATAAAATAGCGTGCAATTCGAATCAGATTGGTCGAAAACAGAGTATTAGCAATGAACTTGATGTACGAAACAAAGTTGAACACCTTGTTGAATGTATTATATACTAGTAACTCGCAAAGCGAAGGGAAACGGAGCGAGTGTGACTACTCTGCGATTATGTGTTCCAAATTCAAGTCCCTAGGTCATCTTAAAGTACTATGATAGCAATTAAACACCGACAATACTGAACGACAGTACTATGTTCATTTTAGTCATACTTCAAAACCGAATAACTACTCTTTATTGCTTCTCCCAATGATCAAAAACACTGAAAGTTTTGAAATTTATATATCACAAATTTTAGAAAAAAATTTATTTGAAAAGTGTTTTTTACGTAGTGTGGCCCCTGAGACATGCTTTATTTGTTGCATACCACGCAAGTACAATTGGTTTTATCGTATGTAGCAACCTCCAAAACCTATAGACACGGTGGATTAACCTACACACATCTGTACTAAAAAAACTTTTTGGAGTTATTTTTAAATTGACTCATAGCTCGGAAATGACAGCTGTGAAAAAATGTACAGCAACGACGATGTAGCTTCGATGTGGCCTCCATTTTTCGATGGGAAGCCTCTATCTCGACATATAGATCTCGAAACATAGATACCCAGATTGCCAAAGTAAAAAATGTGACCCTTGACCATTTTGGGGCACATTTTTGCCCGGAAAATGTGGTCGGAGGGTTATGCGTCTAACAAAAGGGTACAAATAGAATGAATGTATATATATATGATCGATAAATAAAATTTGTGAAGATTGATTCATATGGTGATAAGTTATTATCTCCACAGGCCGACAACGTTACTATTTCTGCCGCTATCAATGTTATTTTAGTAGAGAGCTCCGCTCGCTTCGATCACTCCGTTTCAGTTACAAGAATCGAATTATGAGAAGCTCGTGCATTGCTCGCGCTGTTTTGCAAGGTTATGTCTAAAACCACTTTACTGTTAAGGTGATTTATCGCCGTAATATATGTATACTCAATCATTGTATTTATTTTGTATTTCATAAGTTTTTATAGCAATTTGATGCAAGTGACACATGTTCATATTGTAGGGATCGTGTCTTCCGGTAGATTCTAATTCTATACTGTTGGATATCGCCACATGTTTTCGATACATCTTCAACCCTATGGGTAAGTGGAAAAACTCCTTCAATTCCTGAGACAAATTTTTTACCAGAACAATTAGCAAAGTCAACATATTTGCTGTTTTAGCCTTGAGAGCAGGGAGTAACCGGAATTCCGGTTCCGGCGAAAATCGTGTTCCGGTTGCGGTTCCGACAAAGGGCAAAAACCATACCGGAACCGGAATTCCGGTTTAAAAATTTGGTTTGAAATTTTCCACATTTTTGCTTCATCTCTGATCCAAAAATATGTAATATATATTATACAATGATCAAGCTCCAATACAACCAAGCAAAAGAAAAGATTAACTAAGCAATTTGCCGTGTGAAACGTAAGTAGGACACATAATTTCTGTAGAAATTTTTCATAATAACTTGCAACAGTTTGTTAACAAATCAAAAGCAAGTCGATGCTTGTAGCAGCTATTTTACACATTCAGAAGTCTCCGGATTACGTTCGAATTAAACCAGTCCAACTGGGTAACAGAGTATGGCTTACATAGAAGTACTTAGCGTATGCTTGGCTAATATAAATTGCGCCAAGCGCCAGCCTGTGCGCTTGTAAACTTCGTAAATCATGCGAAATCAGTGAAGTAAAGTTATCTACAACGCAGTCAAAAACTGTATTCTTGGCAATGAACTGGATTTATTGAAACTGTGCGAGTAGTATAACAGTCTGTCTCATTTATAGCATTATGATTGGAAAGTTATCATCATTATCATCTAACTGACGGGCACTGTTTGTCCAACGCTAGCCTAAACAGTGTCTCTTACCACTGATCAGAAAATTACTTTTTATCTATTAATTTTTCCTGAATCATATAAACCAATAATTTCAAGTTTCTTACAGAACAACATATAACAAACGTATGTGTAGTAAAGGGTGGCGAATATGGACAGAGCGAAAGCGTTTATTCTTCGCTCTATGCGTTGTAAGCACATTCAATTTGACGCAGTATACGCAACGGTGTATAGTAGAAGGTATTTTTTGCTCTGGGTGTCCAATAAAACGACATATTGATCGATAAATAAACATTATTAGCTTCCTCAGTCTCTTTAAAGTTTCAGAGCGGCAATAATATCATGGCAATACATTAAGTTTAATGTAAAAGTTATTTTTAATGCATTTTAAGTCGACTACACCTTAATTTCTTCCATCATATCTTTTACTATATATAAATTTCGAAGACCAGGTTCCGGATCCGGTTTAAATGGACGGTTCCGGTTGCTGGTTCCGGTTCCGGTTATTCCCGGCTTGAGAGATATGGATGAACCATTTTTGGAGTTACACAATGCTACACCAAATTGAATGAAAGGACTGTATCTATGTCAACGCAACAACCATGCTCATTAATAAAAAGTGGAGAAAGATATTGGTGATACCTACGACACATATATTTTGTGCTATAAAATTTCGTCCCTGTCTTTGAAAGTTACTAAAAACTTGAGATGTGTGCCTCAGATTAAGAATACACGAAGCCAGGGGCAGCAATTTGACAGCTGGCGCGATTAGCTTTGTGTACATTTTACTTGTACGAGTAATAGCTATTATTGAACAAGTATAATACATACTAAAGACGTAGAAAAGTAGAAATTGTAAAGTTATAAAAAAGGTTGTAGATTGATGTGCTGCAAAAACTTTGAGTCAAATTTTTTCTATTGAGCCACTTTTTTACACAAAGCTTGAGTTAAACATTAAGTCAGGCTTTGATCCAATTTGATTCAAAGTTAACTCAAACCCTGTGTTGGACCGGGTATTCCGTCAAAACTTGGCTAGGGTTAAAAAAGAAACGACTTAATAGTTGAAATTTGACTGAACGTGTTCGAGGTGCATGCTTAATTTATTTAAGTGTTGAGTTGTAAAAAAATTGCTGAGTTACGAAAGATCATAAAATGTGTATTTATTTATTAATGACATTATATCACTGCAATAAATATGATTTATATAGTTCAATATATGTGAGTAACTAGACAGAACAACGTAGCTACAACTGCTGGGGGTACTTTATTGATAATTGATGTTTATTATGTGGCATTCGATTGTACCCTATCAATAATACTGTTAAGTTAATGATTTAGGGTTGGCGAAAACACTGGGTTGTGTTATTTTATATAAATCCAGCTCAAAATACGATAGAAATTTCATGAATCTTGAAATGCCTCAAAACATATAGGTGAGACAGTTTTCAAATGCATATAAAAACTTCGTCAAACCTTTGACCATGTTGATGCCATAAAGTGGAGCGGAAGATTGCTCGCCTCGTCCGAATAAGGAAAAATTTAGAAACTGACAGTAAACGTAAATAGTTTCAAAAGGAGAGCTAAATTGCCTGTGATGATCAGCGACCATTTTTATAAACGCCTATAATGATTATATACTTACCTCCTCATATACGACAGTAGCTGGAACTTTTACAGCAATTATGACGCAGACAAATCAGGATTATCCTTTTAGTCCAAGCAACGCTTATCATATGTTAATGTCACTGCAGTAACTAGTATCAGTGTTACTGGACATTATGATTATGGCCCATCGCATAAATTTTGCTCGTCTGTTTTATTTTTACTGATATATAATGTAAGATTTTGGGGTTCGTTTCCATTGTCCCCCAACCCGCATTTGCCCGAAAGTGGTCAGATTCTGGTATTTCTGTCGAGACCTCCCCTGATCATGTAGACCAAAAAATTGCATTTTTAAAATTTGAGATTTTTTTGGGTCCCAACGGTTTTCCCTCTGGGAACCCAACAAAAATTTCTTAAAAATTGAATTTTTACCCACCATTGGACGCGGCTGGACGAGCTGAATCCAATGGTGATATTTTTAACGGCATTCAGTAACTGAATCCTAAGTTATTGCCAAAAATATCGGTGGCTGTGAGGCTCAGCAATTGAACAGTTTTTGGCCATATCTAAGGATACTTTTATGGGATTCCATTTTAAATAACACCATTACACTCAGCTCGTCAATCCGCGTCGAGTAGTTAGTAAAAATCCATTTTTTAAGAAAAAAATTTTGGGTCCCTGAGGGGGGATTCTTTGGACCCAAAAAGTCTCAAATTTTAAAAATTCAATTTTTTGGTATAAATGATCAGGGGAGATATCGAGGATCAAAAAATACAAAAATTTCCAGAGTTGGACCATTTTTGGGGAAATGCGGGCTGGGGGATAATGGAAAAGAACCGATTTTGATATAAGTGCATGAAAACTGAACTTTTCAGACAGTGAATAAAAGGTGCTGTCACAGTCATTGCAACATATGGACATAGAATGGCGTAATGGCGCCTTGCGTAGATAGATACAGATAAAGTGTTGTGTTAGTGCATATACACAGGTATCCAACAGTCATTAAATTGGGTAGTGCGGTGCAATTAGATGCAGAAAATTAATCATACAAATGTTGGGGGCTTTCACAAATTTTTGATGGGGCCGCGCTATACTAATAATCATAATGCCTGACACATGTTAATTTAGCATTTTAAGCATTTGAATACCAATGTACGCCGAATTGTTACCGTTAACTAGTGATGCGGACCGGACCGATCCGGTAACTGTTACCGGTCCGATACGGCTTCATTAGTGGTTCAGTCCGGTCCGACCGCGGAGCGCACCGGTCCGGTCCAGCAGCAATCATAAAAATTCTAGACTGTTTTTTCCAAAATAAGCAGAACCCAAAATATTTGTCTATTACTAAACGGAAATCGTGAGACGGCCGCAGTTTGTTAATGTAGTATTACAAATGGAGTATAAAGACTACCCTAGCATAACGCACCTGATGTAGCAGCCCATTATAGTTATTTAAAATTAAAACTATGTTTATCAATCCTCCGGCCTTGGCAACTGTTTTTTGCACTTTAGACATTTAAACTACGGTTCTTCAGTTGTGCACGCAGTAAAGTACTTGGACACTACAAGGTGATATTTTGTACAATCACAATCATTTGCTGATTTGTCAACAATTTGAGTATCATCTTGTACAGTTTCATGCTACGTTGTGAACGAACTTTATGCCGTTTTATTATATTAAAATACATACAGATTTGCCTAAAATAGAATAATGTTCATTTTTGACATGAAAAACCTATGACGGCATTGTACAATAAAATAGCACAAGAAGATTAACTCCACAAATTGTCCAGTATGCATCCACAAAATGGAGTAAATCGGCAATAAGTTTTAATAACTGCATATCGTGGATGCTGATGCACTTTCGTCAGTATAACATTGGTGTTATAAGCTATATCGAGAAAGCGTTTCTACAGATTTGCAGTAAACCATTATATCAAGGCGTTATCCGTTTATTTGGGGTAAGAGATCTTATTTTACCGTCAATACAGGCCAGTCCCAATAGGTGGGCTTGTACCATTGAACAATACTTGTCCAGCCTCGAGACACCTGTTACAGATACGACATAGAAGAATTATGAAAACAATATTATAACCTGAGTTGAAATTAGTAAAGATATCAAAGATTTTTAAGCTGAGGCAAAGGATTCATTTTATGCAGCTTTAATGAATTTTCGCGAGTAGTTCTCAAATGAGTTGGAAATGCGAAATATCCCCGTTAGGGACTATGACATAGGCCTGAAATGGAATGTACGTGAAGTTGCGTTAGGTGGTTATTCAAACATTAAAATCGACTCGCCTAACATGCATGTCTTTATTCAAATTTCGGAATACACAAAAAAAAGGCGAGAAGAAAGGAGAAAAAATAAAAGCATCAATAATGTATTATTGTAATAACCGGTGACGCAGCTGCATGGCGCAACTTCCTAACACCATGCCCATACGACCCCGGCTATCGTAACCTCAAGGGTGGACCGTGAAGACTAAATTTTGAACCTATTCTTGGTCAGACCCAAGAAGCTACGCAGCTTAGCAGGCCGCAGGCGCGCTTCACGGGGTGTGTTCGGACCCCGCCCGAAGGGTTGCGCACGTGTCTAGTATCAGGTATGATTTCTGAGGTCCCCCAGGGAGGCTAGCACCGACACCTGCTCGCAGGTCATGGAGCTTAGCCGCTATTCCCTATCTTAGACTCATCGGAAGTTGTTTAAGTTCTATTTTAGCGTAGTGAGTTTTTTAAATAAAACGTACAAGAGTCCCTAGAAATTTGAAGCTCAAGATGAATTGCCTGGTTAAAATAACGGTATGCTCCGTGTTAGAGCAATGACCTATGTGGCCCCCACAGGGTTCCGACAAGCCCTGAGTGTTTAGGGTCGGATTATCAATGGCGTGGCCTGCACTTTTCAATAAATCCTATTTTGACGAAAGTATTCAAAAATTTCCTATTGAATTTTTCAAACTATCACAGGGACGAGTTAATTTTTTGTTCTAACTACATTCCTCAGAATTTACTCCTTGATTCCAGAGAAGCATGAAATAGAGTTGATAGGAGGCCATGCTCGTCAAGGCTTGCGGCATTCTCGCACACAAGCCATGGCGAACAGGGTCTGCTCGTCCGAGCGGACAAACCATGTAGCAAGTAGAAAATTCCTAGCGCCTCGGATTGAGTTAAGTCTGAACACAGAGTTTAGAATACAAAATTTATTTTAATGATCAAGTCTTATCAGGGGACGAGTGTCTTCTGAACGTGTCGGGAAGCCTAACAACAGCTCAAGGGAGTCGCTTCAGTCCTGTACATTATGGGGCGTAAGACATTAAAACGGGCAAAAGGGACGGAGCATGCAGCTCCACGCGCGAGCGTGGACTAGGGGCGGTTATCCCTGCTTCACTCAATGTTAGCGAACTAATCAGCTATGCAGTGCACTAAGCAGGGGCCCTAGGGTGCTTCAGAAAACGCTCCTAAATGCAGATCGCTCTGGGCGACGAATGCTTGAGCGGGGCGGGCGGAAAACGACATTCGGGGCTGACTACGCGAGCTCTACAGCATGACCGGAACACTGCTCAAAACAATATTGCCTACGACATTTGACGAGGGGCGTCCGATCGTCTACCCTCAAGGTACGTTTGCACTAGCGATTTTCATATGCTTTCATCCTATTGTATTTGACGACCCTACCTACCTATCAGTACGACTGACCGAACGACGAAGACTGGGGGGGCAAATGAAGTAGAAAATTGAAACAGTTTCCTGTAATTTAAGCCGACTTTACACAGTTATAGTTGCAACGCGGCGTGATGTGTCCTTTTGGACAACTTGCGGGACTCTCGTCCAGCCGGTTGATTTTCCCTTAATTTTGATAGCCAGTTACTTTCGCTTTGATTTCGACGTTGGGTTTCGGGCGAGGCGGCGAGTCCCTTTTCTGACGGACTACACCGATCCAAAGGCTAAATTAGCCTTGTTTGCTACCTAACGGGGTCGTTCGCACTACGCGGGCCCTAGGCGATCGGCCCGGGACGCGCTTGCGTCCTTTGGTTCGTTCTTCGGTTGCTTGACTTTTGACTCTCCCTAACGCCTATCTTTTTCTTATTACACTGCAATGTTGCAGTGTTTAAACTGCACTGTAGTGCAGTTGAGTTATCACCAACGTAATAGTAAACGTTGGTGTGTTCCTAGGGCTGAATGGTTAAGACAAACAGAACTGCAGCGGACTTAAATTCTCCGTGCAGGTTCGACTCACTGACTGGGAAAAGCAATGAGATGACACTGAAACTATAGAAAGGAGAGACCTGGCATACATAGTACATAGCCTAACGGGCAAACCGAGCTAAAATCAAAGAAAAGCTAAACTCAGCGATCAACTCGCTCCAAGAGAAAAAAGGGGGTTTTGCACTCGCCCGGTTTGGGGCCGAAATGGCCCGGGCGAGGAGGTAAGTTTTCTTTATTTTTAGAAAGTACTAAAATTTTATTGGAAGGCGGGGACACAATGTGTTTCTCCCGCAACGGTGATACTTAGCGATGGCGCAGGGGACAAGCCTTAATCCTGTTTCTTTTAAGCAATGGTCTCCAGAGAAGACCATAGTGTATTGCAATGGCGAACGTTAGTAAATCTAGTCGTTTTGATCATGTTCTTATTTGAGTCCAAAACTAACGCACTACCACTAAACGATGCACCATCGTCACCGGTCGATGTCGGCTAAATTTTGTTCGGCTGGGGGTTGGCTCCTCCAGCTCATTTTGATGATACCAGGGCAAGCGGACACCTAAAAGGGCTCCGGTCAGTCGTCCTAATGATACTGTCGTACACGTGGGATACCTACAAATATTCGCTTTAGAATCAGATTTAAACAGCTATGCCGAGACGATTCCTAGAAAATGTTCCCTGAAACCAGCAAACACCTTAAGCTCAAGTTAGTGTGCCTAGAATTTGTTTAATCTTTTAGTTTCCCGAATTTTCTTAACTCGCAAAGCAAAATGAAAATTTCTTGAGGGTTTCCTAAACCCTGACAGAGGCTAGTCCTCCGTCCCTAATCTGCGATTCTGTCCAAGCTCAAACACGGCATGAGCACTGGACGTTCAACTAAGCTGTAAATTTGGAAAACCATCAAAACGAACCATCAAACGAGTCCTTATTTTGTGGTATGCACGTTCAAGAAATTTTACCGTGGTCGGCTCAGGAAAATTCGTTGAACCTAACTCAAAAGAAGCAGGTCATGTAAAGTTCGGACGTGAAGCGTCCATTTTGTTGTGCCTTACCTAAGACCACGGGGAATCAGAAAGACTTCGCATTGGTTTGATCAGTCCTCACTGCACTCTATACGGGTACATCCCGAATCGCCTAGCGTCTCCTACGTCGGAACTCGATTTTAATGATTGATTCCAGAAATGGGTTGTGTGTAGCATTTCGGTGGGAACCCGGGAGTTAGAATCCGAACGAGAATGTTTCTACCTAGATACAAAGGGTGTGCTACATTTCGGGGAGGCTAAACGAACAGTCTGTTACTCTTCAATTAACAGGGAAAATAAACCCCTGTTGTCACTAAGCCTTCCTCACACTTACGACTGTCGATCCTTGGGGCAGCACCAGCTGAACCCCCTTCGCGAGGTATGTACCTGCGCGGACATCTTCGCCCATCGAGTCGATCCGAGGCAAACGAAAAGCGAAAATAAACAGAGCTACGTGAAAACCAAACACATTAGAACAGAGCGTCGGAGCCGGTCAGTAGAGTCGACCGAACTCCGCGCTGCCGAAGTCAAACTGATTCCAAGATTCGACGCGTTGGTCGTAACCTCGAAATTTTCGCCTGTATGTTACGATGGCGATTTTGTCGCCGTCCAATCGTTGGCGACTTCTTGACGCCC